>OZ012696.1:34211225-34251225 GCA_963942565.1 Maea johnstoni
CTGTTGGTCACCACAAATATATCTAATAAACGTTTTTCACGTACTATTAGTTGGAAGTGTATACCATAGACACATGCCACTATGTGTAACTCTCTGTCGTGTATGTCTTTCTTAATAAAAACCAGGTGTACAATTCTATAATGAATGCACCAAAATGTAAGAATGTTCAGAATGGGTGTAATTGATCGACTGGCAACCTTTCTTATGAGTTCTATAAATCCAATGGGTCGTATGGTTTATTTTTTTAATAAGGGTGGTTGGTTAGAGAAACGGCTATGGTTGACCTACATTTTTTGGATATTTGGTGTCACACCTGGGCGTATGAATACGCCACTGAAAGATATAGTACCGGAAGTAGTCCTCAAGCCACTAGCAATATCATAAACACCCTTGAGACAGTAGGACCTAATTTTCCGGCCTCCTGTTCGGTGTCTTTCTGTCCTGCTCGTATCAAGAATATAAGTATTTGATCACCTGAAATATGATGATCCCATTGTAACTATGGAGGATACAATAATTTGTGCCTAAAGTAATAAATCGTAAATTCCACGATTAAATACTGCTCTTAACATTTGAATTTACAATATTCTTACTTCATGAATCTCATTTTGATAGGAGACAGATTCCACTAATGTCCGTTCAGCTGAAACGGCCATTCCCCTTGCTTCCATTACAATTTAAAAGGGTTAATGGCAGTGCGGTTCAGTCTACGGAAAAGATAAGGCGTAACTGCTTAGGTACGAGTTAAATGTACAGTTATCGTGATGTACTCCCTTTACATTGAATACGACTATCAATTACCAGATACGCTTAGTAGAATCATACTACAGTTGCCTGCCGTCAACCAATCACAGGCCTTAGAAAGTGTGCGGTATATGACATAACTAACACCTTTTGAACCGTTGTTCCCTAAGCAGCCTATAGTCTGTCGGAAACAAACTTAGCAGACCGGATAAAGAAAATTAAAAAATTGTAACCAAAAAGTGGGAAAACTGTCTGCCAAGTCCGGCTCAGACAGACTACTTACCACAAAGATATTACCCGAAGCTATTGAAGAGTGCTAAGCCAAGCTCGGGCAGCTGGGAGTGTGGCAATCTTCAAACGACAACTGAAAACACATCTATTCAAAGATGTATATATCAATACACCAAAGGGATATCAACATCAATCCTTTGACAATGGAATGTAATGCGCATTTGAGCATGTTTATATGGAAAGGGCGCAATATCAAATGACAATTTTATTATTATAATATTATCATTATTAAGTTATTTTGGTCTGTCATTGTTGGGAGGCATTTAACTGTTGTACAAGCTTCAGAGATTCCTCAGAAACGGTTGAAACAATGATAATTAAAGTGGCAGGTCTGGACATATTGCTCGATTTCCGTAATGACTAAACTCGCTCAGTGTATCTCTTATAGAAAAAGCTAGTTAATTATTGTTCAAATTGTTATCGTCTGTGTTGATACTTCACTGTAATTTATCTATTTCTCTTTGTTGTTCATGTAATGCATTATCAACGTCATTATTCTCAATCTGATACAACGGACTGACCCGAATGAGTGGAGGCAATACAAATAAACTGTTTACAGCGAATTAAAAAAGATGTAATTTCTGCATTAAATGAGGAAACAGTGACACACGTTATTTCTATTCAAAACATACATTAAAATACCCAATTGTTTATGTGACGATAACAGGGGTATAGCCCCTGCGTGTTTCGAATTGTATTACAAACCAGTCTGTTAGTCTGGCAATATTTGTTTAACAAATTGATCAAACTGAATACCAGCTCATAGTCACGGCCTCTTTCTGCAAAGCCACTACTATGTAAACACTTTCATAATGGGCCTGTTAAATGGTTAATGCATCAGCTAAAATGCTTGCACAGCGTGCAGAATAGAATTTGCAAAACACTGCAAGTGGCTGATTCAGTTCGTGCATAAATGATGCTGATGCATTTGAATAATGAGTGCATTCTCCTAACGCTGATCACTTTTTAAGATAGCTTATATAGTATATTGCTTTGAAAAGCAACCGATGCGGCTATGTTGGATGTGTTTCATACCGGTCAGTGCATTGCACCAGATTCACTCTTAAGGTTATCAAGACTAATTGACTGCTGTTCATACTAAGATATACATGTTAAAGTACGTTTGGGATGTTTCTATTATGGACAACCTGGCATGTATAAATCTCTCTCTCTCTCTCTCTCTCTCTCTCTCTCTCTCTCTCTCTCTCTCTCTCTCTCTCTCTCTCTATGTATGTATGTATATATATATATATATATATATATATATATATATATATATATATATATATATATATATATATATATATATATATATATTTATATGTGTATGTATGTATGTATAAATCATACATATATGTATGTATGTATATATATATATATATATATATATATATATATATATATATATATATATATATATATATATATATATATATATATATATATATATATATATATATATATATATATATACTAGAAAAGTACCCGTCCTGCGGACGGAAACCGTGAAATATCTTATAACGACATACATATCAGAGCACCCAGATATCTCTGACACCACACATTTAGGGTCACCTAACCTATGTATCAATAATTCAAGAAGAAACAGATATACCATCGACAAATAAGATCAAGGTTTATCATACCGGCTGTAATAAGAATATAGTGCTGTGTATGTTCATGATATCACTGATATATCTAATTATAATCATTTCCACTCAAAACTATTTTCAAAGTGAAAGTATGGCGTAACATATGTCATTTGTACATCTATCTGTCTGTCTGTCCGAATGTCCCTCTCCCCCCCCCTCTCTCTCTCTCTCTCTCTCTCTCTCTCTCTCTCTCTCTCTCTCTTTCTCTGTATCTCTCCCTGCCCCCCGTATCTCTCTCGCTGTATGTCTCTCTCATTGTATCTCTCTCCCCCCTCTCTCGCTCGTATCTCTCTCTCGTTGTATCTCTCTCTCTGTATCGATCTCCCTGCCCCTCACTCTCGCTTGTATCTCTCTCATTGTATCTCTCTCTCTCGCTCTCATTGTATCTCTCTCTGTATCTCTCTCCCTCCCCCGCTCTCTCTTTGTATCTCTCTCTCCCTCCCTTCTGTCTCGTTCTCTGTCTCGCTCTCTGTCTCTCCCTCCCCTCTCTCTCGTTCTCTGTATCGCTGTCTGTCTCTCTGTCTCTCCCTCGTCACACCTGAACACACGTTCCTTAGTCCTACAGTACATGCACTGAGCGCTTGCTATTTTGAGTCTCAGGTGCCACCTCCCGGACTGGCACACATCGTCTTTACAGCAGAAGGGCTGAGAGATGGTTACAAAGTATCATCTATTTCACATTGATACTTGTTTCCGATCTATCGAGTTTGCTATTTTCTATTGAAATACCTACATAAAAAGTTTTTTTTAACTTTTTAACAGCTGCAATTTAAAATGTTTATATCAAACTGACCTTTCATTTTCTTTAAACTGAGAAAGTGCAATGGTTAATACAAAATACTGTTTTAAATTACATGTAAACCCACCATATATTGAGGCAATATCACCTTATCATTTCACCATCTTCAATGAAATCCAAGTTATCCATCTATCCCCGAATATCCTGTTTTTATCTCATTCTCCTAAGATTCTCCTCTTCCTTATCAATGGCGAAGAGAACAGTCAAAGTTAAACTGCCGTCTGTATGCCCTAGACGTCATTCAAACCCTGTCCTGTTTGTTCCACTTAAGCCTTATGTTCTCGTTGCGTCGGGCTCGACCCCCTCGCAAATAAAACCGCAGGCACACCAGTGGGTGTTGTGGTTAGGGCCTCATTGTTCGCAGCTATTTTGGGGTGGCTTGCCTATTAACTTGGTTTCAACCTGATCAGGTGCACATGTTCTCCTCAACGGACCTCCCGGGGAGATATGCAGTTCTAAAAATCATCATCAAGAGCACATTTTTGTTTAACTTTTTGAAATTTGTTTACGTTAAAAACCATATGTCACACTCGGATATCCGTAAGACCACACATTGAATGCCACCTAACCCTAACCTATGTATCAATAATTCAAGAAACTTGGCATATAGATATACCATTTCATAAATAAGATCATGGGTTATTAAACCGGCTGTAATAAAAGATGGGACATTTATGATTTCACTGATACATATAATCTTAATCATTTCTACTCAAAACTATTTTCAAAGTTAGAGTATGGCGTAATATATCATTTCTCTCTCTCTCTCTCTCTCTCTGTATACATATATATATATATATATATATATATATATATATATATATATATATATATATATATACATATATATATATATATATATATATATATATATATATATATATATATATATATATATATATATATATATATATATATATATATATATGTATATATGAATAGATACTTGTATTTGATCCATCTATTTTTATATAAATGTTTATCGAAGTTGCTATATAAAAAGGGTTTATAACATTTTAGTGGCTGTATTTAAGAACTTTTTTCAAACGGACCTTTCATTTTCCGAAAAGTGTGGTAACGGCTTGAGGTAGTTCTTAGTTTATAAAGACATTAAATTTCGTCACAATTTTCAAGTTCTTTTCATAATGATCATTTTCAAATGGTTACTATTTGAGCCCGCGTAGCCTATATACTGGTTGTCTGAAAAACATTTTTTGAACTATAGAAAAGTCCAGATTTTTCTTAAGCTCAAATATGCATGTTACTCATGCGCCACCGTAGTATGCTGCACTGTCTGGGTTTGTTCGACGAATCTCCGTCGAAGCACTCTGCCCTTGTTTGTGTTTTGCCCCATGGGATTTGTCCCTAAGCACCCATGCAGGCAATGTCCAGGGTCTCCATGGCGCCTCAACCCGTTCTGTACATGCTCTTGATTTAATCACCCGGGTAGGCTTAACGCTACTACAGTCAGCGCACTTATGCCACCGTACAACGAAGAAAGTTCGTGCAGTGTAACCCCACTGTGGAAGCAGAAGTTTGATATCGGTAGTACCAATTACGCCGGGTGGTCATACCAAACCCGGCCGCGCTCGAGATTGAGAAATCAGCATCAAAAGCACCTTTTTGTAAATCATTTTGAAATCTATTTACACTAAGAACCATCTAGATACACTCGTCCACCAAACTGCCAACTCAGAATTAGGCAAACAGGCGCGGCAACGGAGATCATGCGTTTCAAAGGATTGGGCCTCCTCTCTTATAATATAGATATATATATATATATATATATATATATATATATATATATATATATATATATATATATATTAACTCACAAAAATCACATAAATATGTAGCCATTTGATATCAATGACAAGAACAAACTCTGAATTGAATATCGTCGTGAGAAAGCTGCCATTAGGTTCCCGGATGCATGTGCTTCGTCTCTTTGGTTTCCTATATGATTAATAGCCGGTTCATTCCAAAAATACGCTTTCCTGAGACACTGCAGATAATGAAGACAAAAAAAAGATTGAATCCAAAAATGAATTTTAAGTCAAACATACATTAAGATGTAAATTTTAAGTCATGCCAAGACTCCATTATATTTGAAAACAGTTATGCATACACTGTGTTTTGGAGTACATATCAAACGGCACACGTGGGTCGGGACACTGACCTGATATGGAACTGAGCACCAGGATCGATTTCACTGGGTCGTACATCATAGGAACTTTACAGCGAAGATATGACAGTGATGTGGGGGGATTTATAGCCTAATGGCCCTGCGCCAAACTTGCCCAGAGATAAAAGGCGCTTGGTTTATTTGAAGGTTGGTTTTTGATGACCTAAAAGTGACAGGATGCCATCCAGGACCTCTCGGAGGAACTGGATAGGAATCAAGGGGAACCTTTTTATTTTTATTTTTGATGTGTCTGAAAGTCTAGCAGCGAATGAGTTTCATCGACACGTTGAAATAATGGATTTGCTTAAGTAAACATTGTGAATAGAAGCGTAAAGGAAATGACACGTCTACAAATGGTTGAATATATATATATATATATACAGTACAGACATTTAATTCCTGCACCAATTGACCGGACGTCTGCCAGTGCAGGGTTGCGAAAAACTCGTAGATAACATGTCAAAAAATAAGCCACGCGATCGTTGACACATGAAGCTTACGAAACAAAGCTACGCACAGTTGCGAGGTCATCCATGCCAAAGAAATTTGAAGGCAATCGGGTGTGCGGTCGTGTAGAATGCCTGGGCTGCTCACACATTTAGTGCAGGAATTAAATGCCCGCACTGTATATATATATATATATATATATATATATATATATATATATACATATATATATATATATATATATATATATATATATATATATATATATATATATATATATATATATATATGTATATATATATATATGTATATATATATATATATATATATATATATATATATATATATATACATATATATATATATATATATATTATATATATATATATATATATATATATATATATATAGATAGATAGATATATATATATATATATATATATATATATAAACACACACACATATATATATAAATATATATATGTAACAGCCTGATGTATAGTTTTTGGTACTTAAGTGGTCAGAACAGGTTGACCACTATATGTGTGTCTGTGTGTCCTCAGGACAGTGCTTCCCAGGCTGGCAGAGCAGGCAAATCCAGTGTGTCTAAGCATAGCAAAACCAGTGTGTCATCTGTGACAAGCAACATATTGCGGGAAAGGCAGAAGAAAGCCGAGTTAGAGCCGAGATGCCAGACCATGGAGGAAAGACACAAGATAGAACTAGAGAAACTCCACCTGAAGATGCGTGAAGAGAAATTGACTCTAAAGACTGAACTTGATGTATCTAATGCAAAAAGTAGTGTTCTCGATTCATTTATGCAAACTAGTTCACAAGTAGGTTTTATTGACACTGAAATGAACAGAGTTGATCCTATGTGCAATGAAAATTACAATGTTGAAAATGACAGTGTTATATCAAAATGTTCTTGTAAAGGTGTCCTGGTGTCACAACAGCCTCGTTGTTCCCCCTCTCTTGTTCTACCTCCTAATATTGATCCTCCTGTGCCCTCTAGTGGTTTTGGTGTTCAGGGTCAGGTTCAACCCACTGAAGTGTTACCCTTGAGTCAAGAAGTATGTGCTCCCTATGGAGCTTCCCCTGGTGTAAGGGATAAGAGTTCTAATGTTGAGTTTGCCAATCATTCACCCATCATTTCTACTCCATGCTTTTCAGGTCCAACCAAGAATGTCGCTTTCGGCTCTATGCTTGATATTCCAGTGTCCTATGCGCCTGCGCCACCTATACAGACCTTCGATACTCGTCCGTACTCGTCCTCCACACACAGACCCGTGCCTGAAGTGGCTCAGCAGGGGGCGCCACCATTGCAAATGCGTTCTCCTTGTGCACCCCCGGAATGGTACATGCCACCGACATCGCCAGTGCCTCTAGCTCCACCTGCAGGTCAGTTTCAAGATGATATGAACTACCCTAGTCATAGTGCTACTGCAGCAATGCATGAGACGACTGCCCAGGTAGCGCGCCTTTTGAGAAAGCCGTCATCGGAAATCAAGAAGTTCAGTGGTGACCCCATGGACTATAAGAGGTTTTTGCGCCAGTTCAACTCACGTGTGGTGGTAAACGCGGACACTGAAGAAGAATGCATGAACTACTTGGAGCAGTTTACAGATGGCGAAGCTCACCGCGTGGTGTGTGGGTACGGTCACCTAGACAACGGATATCACGCTGTGCTCCAGGAGCTTGATCTGAGATATGGCAACCCTCGCGTCATTGTGAGTTCCTTCATCAGGAAAGCTCTTGATTGGCACCCAATCAGAGCAGACGACCCTAAAGGCCTGAACGAGTTCTCCATATTTTTGAGTGAGTGTCTCTACGCGGTGAAGTCGGTGAACACAGGTGGGACTCTCGACAGCCTAGAAGACCTCAAGCGCCTCATAAGCAAGCTCCCATTCCATATGCATGATCGGTGGAGAAATCGGGTTTTGGGTTCCTCAACATATCGCCACCCTGATTCTGAGCAGTTTGTAGCCTTCGTCAGAGAAGAAGCCCGAAAATCCAACGATCCAGCATTTGGACGAGAAGCCATTTCCAAGTATACGACAGACCAGCGAGACAAGCAACAAGGAAAGCCGAAGGTCAAGGCCAGCTACGCCGTGATGGCAGAAGAAGAAGATGAGCGATCAGATCCTACAGTTAGCATCACCAAT
The DNA here is from genome assembly GCA_963942565.1 of Maea johnstoni. Classification (NCBI taxonomy): domain Eukaryota; kingdom Metazoa; phylum Annelida; class Polychaeta; order Spionida; family Magelonidae; genus Maea; species Maea johnstoni. The sequence goes on from OZ012696.1 coordinate 34,219,509, forward strand.
GCAGCTACTTTACAGACAGGTACAGGCAAAAGTATAGACAAGAAAGATGTCAAAGTACCTGAAACAGCTCAAGGTGGTGAAATGAAGAGAACTGCAGGTCTATAACCACCTGATACTGGAATGCCAGGGTGAGACGATTCCAGTTTTCAACGAACAAGACTGCTACTCCCGTAGATGCTGGATACACGTCCAATACGTGGCGGATGTCTTCTGGTCTTGGTGGACGAAGGAATATCTCCCATTGTTGCAGGAGCGACAGAAATGGCTGCGTCCAAGTAGAAACGTGGCTGTCGGTGATGTGGTGTTATTGGTAGACCAGTCCCTTAGAAACGCTTGGGCCCTTGGGCGGGTGGTTTCCATAGTAACAGATAGAAAAGGGTACGCCCGAGAGGCTGTGGTGACAACAGGATCAAATGAGTTAAGACACCCAGTCCACAAGTTATGTATGGTACTGGAATGTGAGGATTGAGTAAGAACAAGCAATAAATGTGGTTTTGAAAGAGTTAAACGAACTCAGAGTAACGGTTTCTCAGTTTATTGAAATGTAAGCAACTTGCTAAGTAGATTGACAATCATTGACAAAGTTGTAAAGATAGCAAGTTTAACATTAGGCTGTTTTACAGGTTAATTTTGTAAATTGTTAATCTGATATTCCCAATTGGAGGGGTGTGTGTAACAGCCTGATGTATAGTTTTTGGTACTTAAGTGGTCAGAACAGGTTGACCACTTATCTGGTTCTCCAGGTATATTTTTAGCTGACTTGTGATGTCATACTGGGCAGGGCTCCTCACTTTCAACCCAGCTCTTGAGAGAGTAGGATCATACAGCCCGTAATTATAAGTTTTAGCCTTTTTAAGTCCATTTCAATACATTTACTTGTATTTCCTTAGTTTAGTCACGATTTAGAGATGATAAATAAGTTGCATTGAAACCTCGATCGAGATGAGAACACCCTCGAATCTGGTGAAGTGTTTTGGACCTGAAAAATATGATTGAAATATGTAAGGTGTAAGAAGTCTACACAAATCTATTTTTGTGAGCAAATGGGACTGGGAAACTGAGTTCAAATAGGAGGTGCCTAGAAATGTATCAGGAACAAAAATGGGACTTGGAACTGTGTTTACAATAGGAGATACACATCTCTGATGTCGTTTCGTCATATACTAGTATTAGAAACAAATGGGACTGAGATGTTGTATTCCCAATAAAAGGTGTGTATATCTCACTAAATTCTTAGATGAAGAAAAGAATGGATATGTAGCAAGAGACCATTTACTATATGCGCTATAGTGAAGGGCTGGACACGACAGGGGTTTCTGATCAATCAGGGCTGTCGTATCATTTACATAACATAGAGAAATATGTGTGCAAGCATCCTCTGAGCATGCGCAGAGCACGACGTTTGAGCTATTGGTTGAGGTTGACCGGCTGGTTTCATATCCAGTTGTTTTTATTTACTTAAGCTAATGATCAAAATTGGAGATTTCACCCCAACTATGGACAGATTTCACGATTTAAACTCTGACCGTTTCAAATTGCTTTAATTACATTGGCACCAGGCAGTTCCCTTTAAGACTCGGGCATTCAGTGAGTCAACCGTTGCGCTTGATGTTTACTTGTCCGTAAAGATCACATTTGAATGCTTAATTGATTCGCTTGCAGCCAGTGTCAGTGTGTGGGCCGTAACAGATGCCCTGCCTCCGCAGAAAGAGCAGGTGGCCGCCATGATAGAGATTTCCAGGTCACGTGACATCCACTCACATGACGCACCTGAGGGCAAGATTGCGGAGCGGAGCTGCCGTGTTTAATCCGTCACAGTAAGAGGTCCATGCGACCTTTGTCCATTGCCGCCAGGGTGTGATTGAATAAATAAACAATAGAATGGGAGAAAACGGCGACAAAAAGGAAGTGGGCTAAATATCTTGAAAAAAGGAAATAATGATACAGTGCAGACATTTAATTCCTGCACTAGTCGACCGGACGTCTGCCAGTGCCTGGTTGTACAAACAACCATAGATAGAATGTCAAAAATAGGCCGAGCATATCATAGACACCAGTAGCCTGCGAAACAAACGTTCAGTTGTGAGGTCATCCATGCATCCATGCCCAGGAAACTGGTTGGCAATCAGACGGGCAGTTGTGTATCATGCCCAGGTTGCCCAAGCAATTAATGCAGGAATTAAAGGATGGCACTGTATATTATATAGGAGCTTTGTCTGTAAAACTTATGATTTATAACTCAAAATACTTTGTATGCTTACAACAAGGTATTTTGAGGAAACTAGGAACTTTGGAACAATTCCAAAATTGGAGAAGATGTGGTATGCTACCCTTTTTGATACTCTTAACTGCAATTATGCCTAATTTCGAGCAGATCTGTTGACATTTTATATCGAAAATGCATGTTTGAAGCCACCTTATTTGGGCGAAATGTAATATTATTTTTATTTTTAAATAGTTTTTTTTATTTTTTCTGTTTGAAACCACCTTTTTTGGCGAAATGTAAGATGGAGGAAAACAGCCAAAACTTAACCGCCTGTGTGCAAGCATGAAATTGGACAGTTTTGTTATAGTTGGTGTCTTACGCGGCTAATTGATGACCTATACAGTTGCATCTGGTCTGATTGTAAGGTTAGGCGTTAACATATGCAGAAATCTCTAAATGACAATTTTTCGCAGCTTTACCCTGAATAACTTGCCTTAAGATACCACTTGTTAAAAACCTGTGGGAAGATACAATACCACGGGTGAGAAAAATATATGCCTATTTTATCATATCGGATCACGAAAAATATATTGGTGGTTCCACAAATAATGCAAGTAATCATTACTACATGTAGTGCTAAAGATGTCATCTATTTGAAACTAAAGGAGGACAAGGAAATGAAAGTAGAAGACGTAAAAAAATGCATCGAAGTTCTTAAAAACTTAAATATCATTATCGAGAAATAACAACCAACAACATTAACTCATTCGAGGAGAACTGGAAGCCCTTTATTACTGAACTAATGTCTGATATACATACAAATAAGTAGCTGGTATAGATTATAACAACATTGACAAACATTATTTCTTCTTTTAAGAAGAACAATTTATAAACTATATCACTATATCACTGTATGGTTGTATACAAGGAAAGAGGAATGCTTCGTAATCTGAAATTCTCGACAGAGATAATGGATCTCTCGTCCTTGCTTATTCAGAAGTATTATTTCATTTCATTTCAAGACTGTGTATGATGTTTTTTTGTCTCATAACAGTTTTCACAAAACATGCGTCAGTTCTTAGCTACCCAATCCTAGTGGATAAGTTGTAAAACATGTCTCATCATACTGCATTTGTTATATTATGTCAGTACCTTAACAATGTATATATATATATATATATATATATATATATATATATATATATATATATATATATATATATATATATATATATATATATATATATATAAATATATATATTTAAATATATATATATATATATATATATATATATATATATATATATATATATATATATATATATATATATATATATATATATATATATATATATATATACATATATATATTAGGATTTAAAAAAGATTAACTTAGGGCCGTTGTTGACTACTTTGAACATAACTCGGATGTACCTCCCACTAAACTCTCGAGACATGAAGGTTGCATTTTTTTAATATCTCAAAATAAAAAAAGTTACCTTAGAATAGGGGTTGGCTTTGAACATTACTCGGATGTGCATCCCAATAAACTCTTTCAGACACAAATATTGCAATTTCTCAGAAAAAAGAAATTGAAAATTAAAAAGGTAACTCAGAATCGGTGATGACTTTGAACATTACTCGGAATTGCCTCCCAATAACCTCTCGAGATACAAATATTGCATTTCTTACAAAAAAATATTTAAAGAAAAAAAGTTAACTCAGAGTCGGTGATGACTTGGAACACTACTCGGATGTGCGTTCCGATAAACTCTCGAGACACAAATATGGCAATTTCTTAATAATTGAGAATAAAAAAAGTTAACTCAGAGTCGGTGATGACTTTGAGTACTACTCGGATGTGCCTCCCGATAAACTCTCCAGACACAAATATTGCAATATATTAGAAAAAAAATATTCAGAAATAAAAAAGTTAACTCAGAGACGATGATCGCTTTGAACATTACTCGGATGAGCCTCCCGATAAACGCACGAGACACGAAGGTCGCAATTTCGTCCCAGTAGCTCTTGGCCAATCAACCTTATGAAATATGGATATTCCGCTTTCAATGAGCGCTTTTCCAGATAATTTACCGCCGTCTTCCGGCGGCAAGAATGTCAAAGATGAACTCTTCAATATGGGAGGGTGTAATCGACAGCATTCCAGAAATACCTGACCCCTTGACACGGCTCAATTTCACTGAAATTAATTCTCAAGTAGTAGATTACGCTAATTATGCGGTGGAAGATGTCATTAGTCCCGTGGCGGGGATGGGGCCTGAGTGTTCACGGGGAGAGAGGGCGAGCACTGACTAATCCTGACTGACTGCGCATGTGCGCCCACCGCGAGGTTATTTTTTGGCCCTGAATTGATGTAAGCTATCAGTGGTGGTCTGAGGTAATGTTAACCTAGTTTCTTTGGATTTCTTGGAATTTCGGTTTTCGTCGTGACTTAAGCCAGTTGAAAGTGGTGGAACAAACCGGAGTACCCGCCAAAAACACCGCCTAACTCCAGGTCAATGTTGGCCTAGCTACTAGTCTTCGCTGTGTTTAACCACATCATATACAAATAGGTAGACATATAACTCACTGACCTTTATGTCTGTGGTCATAAGGGTAAAAATCCTGCCTATCCTAATCTGCCTTAGACTGAGTGGTCTTAAAGGCGTTGCCACTGACTGACTGCTCTCTCTGTCTTTCGCACCACTGTCCGGGTTCGAATCTCGACCGGGCATCTTTTTCATACCTGAAACCTGGCAGCAGTGGTGTGTAGGCCCAATGGTAACGATACCTTGAAGACAGAAATATGAAGAGCTCTATTTACACCTGTACCATTTCATAACTATCATAATCGAAAAACATTCTACGGACAAGTGTTGATATAAGTATCTATGACCGAAATGGATACAAACGCAAGAATAAAATCAATTTTAGATGATAGATTTTCTCCCCCTGTGTATTGACATAGTATTAAAACTTATCGCACCAAAGTTAATGTGTTTACATTATTCTTATATATCGCTCGGGAGTGTAAATATTTCTCCAAAATACAACGAAATCTCCTAGACGATGTGAATTGTTAAAGATCGTCAAATATAAGTTATCGATAAACACCTACTTACAGTGAGCGCTCTTTAGACTAGGTATAAGTCGCAATGCTTTACACGCTGATTTGTTCAATCTGCAGCCATATCGCACTTAAAAAAACACCACTTGCGCTGCACAAATAGGGAATACATCATAGCTCACCAATATGAATGCTTGTAATTGTCTATGTTTTGCAATCTAAACATTAAAAGGTTGAAATAAAAAACATGAAAAACATAGTTTACCTTTTTTCATTCTATTCTTTGAAACATGAAAACTTGTATTGGAAAACAAACAAAGCAGTCATATATTCATTAATACAACTCAATTTTATGGTGACGTAAGAGGGGTTCCGTAGAACAATGGACTCAAGAATGGTACGTCCCCCTTTCCTGCGTTCCGTGCAGGAATGGGTAAAAAAATGTAACACATACAGTGCCGGCGTTTAGTTCCTGCACTAAATGCGTGGGCAGCCTGGGCATGGCACACGAACCCACGCCACCCAATTTCCTGGGCATGGATGCATTGATGGCCTCACAATTGAACGTAGCTTTGTTTCGCAAGTAATACACGTATCAATGCTTTGCTTGGCTTATTTGTGACATGCTATCTACAAATGTTTACAATTAGGCACTGGCAGACGTCCGGACGACTGGTGCAGGAATTAAATGTCGGCACTGTATATTCAAATTGCTTTTTTTTTTATCAAATATCATTGTACATACATGTATGTACATACATGTGGTGCCTTTCGCAGAGTGTATATGAACAAGTAAGGAAGATAGACATTCATTTTAGAATAAATATCAGTTTGCTTATTCAAAATCATATTCATAATGCTATCTCCTTGTGCTGGTTTTTACCGTTTCTGTGTGTACTAAAAGGCAGGTTAATCGTGTAGCTTAATCGATGCAGTGTAATACACATTAAATTGTGTAGTAAACAGTAAAGTATACCTTTTGCGTTTTGCGCTGAATCTTTCTCTGCGCATGCGTGATTGTTCGTCTAGGAGATAAGCTGCTTTGCTGGTAAAGCCTTTAAGTTACAATTCTACCATCACTAGATTAGGTAAGATGTTCGCACCTGGTTCAGGTATCCGACTCCCTCTGTACCGAACCTTAATGGTCACAGGGGACGTCCTTTCCCTTTTTAGCCCGCTCTTCAGAACCCTTACGCTTAGACGAGGTCAGTGGGTTCATCCGTACCGCAATCCCGTCATGCATTATTAATTGCTTATTTCAGACTTGCACCTGGTCGTACAGGTATGCCACACACGATGGCGCGGCTCAGTTGTCGAAACATCTCTTCATTAAACTATACTGGATTGCGCTTCTTTCTCTTTTAACTCGTTCCTTCTTTAACCCATTTATACTTCAGAGTTCCTCTGGATATTGTCGTATGGATATGTTATACTTTTGACAATAACTTTGTAATTGGGACTGATTTTACAAAATAAGGGGAGTGATTGGTAGTGTTCTTTTTAACATTTTTTCCTTCGAATATTTTCCCAAGTACTCTTTTTCTTGCACAATTTGTTGCCAAAGATTTTCCTTACCTGAGTCGATTCCCTTCTCTTCTCGATGATACAATTTACGATTATCCCATTCATGATTCATCTCCAGATATCAATGTATATATCTATGATACTTCTGACAATAATCCAAGGATTAAGATCGATTTACAGCAATGATATAGAATGAAAGAGAAGAGAACATGAACAATTTGCAATTCATATTGTTCATGTTCTGTTCGTGTTCATAATGCTATAAGATACCTCAAGTTAATCTTTTTTAAACATGCCCTATGGGCAGAAATAAAGAGAATGGACGAGTCTACAGCTACAGTGCCGACATTTAATTTCTGCACTAAATGCCTGGGCAGCCCGCGAATAATACACGAACGCACTACCGATTGCCACCCAGATTCCTGGGAATGAATGCATGAATGACCTCGCAACTAAACGCTAAATCTTTGATTCACAAGCTACGTGGGTCATTGATGTGTTTGGCTTATTTTTCAGACATGTTATCCATGGGTGTTTGTACAACCAGGCACAGGCAGATGTCCGGTCGACTGGTGCAGGGAGTTCATGTCTGTACTGTATTTGAAGCATAGTTATTGGTAATATAATGATTTACATTTCTTATTCAAACATTATGCCATATATGCTTTGCATGTAAGATTTTGCCTCAATTGTCAAGCTGCTAATGTTACCGCTAGTATCGTTCATGTAATTTAATAGAGTTGTCATTACATGCCCGATGGTTATTATTAATTATCATTGATTGTCTTTCTGAATTGTATTTTTGATTTTTTTAAATAAGCTGACATTAAAAACATCTGCTCTACAGAAAATTAAAAAACAAAAGATGTCCCCTTCATTGACAAGCTGCTTTTTTCATTTTTCAAATATTACTCTATTTGACAAATTATATTTGACATAATTAGGCCAAGTGCTCACGTTATATGTCATAATGTTAATAGACAAATGGATCTATGTTGCAAAGCGCGTCGTCTCAGGTCAGTATGTTTGCCCCTTCCTTAATGAACCAATAAGTACTGCTGTTTTACTAATTTCTTAACTTAACCCATTACTACATGTATGGGTAAAAACGCCAATACATTTTGAGATATCGTGTCGATCAGAGAATTTTCTCGAGAAATAATTGAAATAGAATTCTTGATCAGCCCTTAACCAACAACTTTATTTCCTCTATGGGAATCCATTGAAATTTGGAATTTGGAATTTCGATCATCGTCATTTTATTGCCATATTGCGGCTAATTTGCCACTAGCCAGATGTTAGATTTACATCCAGTCCAGTACCGCTTCATCCTAGTACTTGTTGCTACCAGTATTTTCATGTAACAGTAGGCTAATAATTCTCCCCCACCCTCCCTTCCGCACCCCCTCAAATGAGTGAGAACCCTTCCTTCCCCTTCTCCTATATGTACATTGACTGATGAATACAGACGCGGTACCCTAGCAGAGTGCTCTTTTATCGCAGTAGTTATTGATGCCGTAGCAATCTTAAGTGAAGGGTATATCCATCTTTATTGCTCGGCCAAATTAACGTCTATTGCACACACACGTAATAAGCCGTTTGCTTTGAATATCATAACCCAATGTTAAAAGGCAATGAAGCTGGCCGGGACTACGGGAGTGATTTATAGCCCTGCACTGCATGCTGCAAGCGAATGGTTATTGGTGGTTGTTATGCTTCTGTTTTATTTCAAGGATGAAGGCCCGGGGTAATAAGACGGACGTAGCGGGATGGCTGTCCAATTATATCTGAGGCTGCATTAAATCCATCTTCGATTTGTTAAGCCTGAAATTAAAAGTGGCGTCTCGGGTCAAGTATTAACATAGCATACGAGAGCTGTTTTGCCTACAAACCCATATCAGTGGTCTGCCTATGATTTAAAGGTGTGTGTATGTGTGTGTGTGTGCACGAGTGTGTGTATATATATATATATATATATATATATATATATATATATATATATATATATATATATATATATATATATATATATATATATATATATTTATATATATTTATATATATATATATATATATATATATATAATATATATATATATATATATATATAATATATATATATATATATATAATATATATATATATATATATATATATATATATATATATATATATATATATATATATATATATATATATATTTGATTAAATCGGAGTATCCGGGGAAAACACCGACCTTACCCAAAATTTACTGTGAACTTTTTCACATGCTGCGAGCGTAATTTGAACCTGGGATATTGGCGAGAGACAGCTAGAAGTCAGTATAAAAATGGCTACGCCTTATAAGACAACTCGCCAACGAGGTCCCTGAACTGAGCATGCATACATTAACTTATTACGTTGCCCCTTGGGTTTAAGGTTTGAGATACACAAGGCCACTGGCTCGTTTGGGCTGTTCCCCTCACCAGGCATCTTCCACACCAATGGACACATGGACATTTCATTGAAATGTACATTTCAACGGCATTCCTCGTGTAACCGGAATTTGTAAACGAATTTGTCCGTCTTGGATATGCATACGGCTAAACCCAATTTAATGTACGGGCGCCTGCTAACAACGTAAATCCACCTTCCCCTGACAAGATGACAGTCATTGCACAGACCTGATCCATCATGTATAACTTACTGTATGTCAATTTAACTCCCAGGCCTTGGTCTCAGGAGTTAGTGAACCTAAAGCAGTGGGGATAATGAATTCCCCCTGGGAGATAGGGACCAGCAATTGAGGGAAACTGGCCTCGCTTGTTTTATACATGCATTGGGTCTTGCACATCTTGTATGCATGATACAGAGCTAGAACAAATTTGGCAGTTAATGAGTTAACCCATTAACACTTAAGGTATACTCTTGGAATTGTTGTCTTGATCTGTAATTAAGAATGATTTCACAAATTATGTGAATGAGTGTTGTTGGTACACGTAGTGTTTCCAGTAACATGCTCCTTTAAATACATCACTCAACTGCGCTTTCACCTGAGAATTTCAACCAGAAGTGTCAGGTTGTACTACCCGCTACGAGTATTAAAGAGTTAAAGTTACTCTTTATGAATGTTTCCAAAAAAAATGATTTTTGTCTGATGAACATTCCTCCTCTCAGAACTCGTGTTACATTAGTAAAATAACCACCTTACAAATACACCAGGATCACTGCTATCTTTCCCAGAGGTGTGCCTTGATGGCGGAAGGCCTTGCAATTAACTGCTAGCTGTCTACCACCAATGTCCGTGTTCGAATCCTACCCTGGCCATACGAGAAAATTACCAGTGATTTTGCATTAGACGGTGGTCTTTGCCGTATACTCCGGTTTCCTCCACCACCTACAAGTGGCTAGTCACGATTTAGTCGAACTATGGCAGGAAAATAAAGATTATCGGAATTTACAAACAATGGCAGCCCCAAGTCATCCTTCCTAGTCAATGCTACTATTCTTAATACAAAAAGGTAATAAACATGAATAGACAAACTGGAAAGGGAATGCATATCAACTTAATTGAATACCATGTTTATCAATAACTTAAGGCTGATGAACACAAAGGAAATCTCAATATGACCATGCCCCAATTTGATGAGAGGTGAAATACAGTATATGATTCATTAAGGCACTTTGAAAATGGATACTGAAATATTTTCCTTTTATCTGCTGTCACAAGCTGTCAGAATTCATATTGCCTTTTTTTTATCATATTCAACCTATTTATAGATGCAATAAGATCATCTCATTGGGAATTAGAATAAAGTCTCAAACACAATATCGAACAAAGGACAATATAAAGGCAGTGTGCATAACAGTGAACTGCTCAGCCATGGAGGAGCACCCACTATGTCAAATCCTCGAGCTGAACAGCTTTAATTCAGAAATTATGATTAAAATGAAAATCTATAACAGTAATCGTGTCATATCCGTGCTCTTGCCAGAGGTTACTGTCAGTTTTGTTTTCCTCGAAAACTGCAATGGAAACTTTAGAATGCTTTGACCGTCTACACGGTAGATACACGGTAGATACACGGTAGATAGTTGACGTTTCAGAAATCAGCGAATGAATACATTGGTGCAACATTGGCATGGTGATGTTAAGATGAAACAATACATTAGATCATATACAATGTATAAATAAAGCTCGCGTTTATATTTCACATATTTCTTATAATAGCAAATTAAGAATAAAGATGTCATAGGTTGTCACTAAGTTGTCCAATGCCAGGTACTTAACGACTCGTTAAGAGAGAGAGAGAGAGAGAGAGAGAGAGAGAGAGAGAGAGAGAGAGAGAGAGAGGGGGGGGGGAAAGAGAAAGAAAACGGGGCGAGAGAGAGATGGAGAGAGACAAGGAGAGAGCTGAAGAGAGAGAAAGAGAGAAAAGAAGAGAGTGATGGAGAAAGATGGAGAGATATGGAGAGAGAGAAAAAGGAGAGAGAGTTCCATCCCATCAGTTTCATCAATACCTAACAACCATAGCTTTTCCTTTCCTAAAATGATTCCAAGCGACGACCGACCAGGCATCAAATTGAATTGCTTTCAGGCCTAAACCAAGACAACAAAGACTCGCTTTATTTTCACAGAGTCGATAGCGAGCTCTACTGAATCTACAAAGAAACCTCCCGGATTTGGGATTCGTTCATAATAATTGCATTTTGAACATAGTGCTCACTAAGAAAACTCAAAAGAGAAACGTCCTTTCATTTGGAGCTACACAGTGTAAATCTAGCACTCGTTGACTTTAGATCTGTGTTTCTTTTTCACTCATTTTGACTTTTTTCTCTAGATTATTATTCGTTAAATTGATTCTATTAAGGGATTAAGGTTTTCAGATGTTTATAGGTCTGTCTCAAGTTATTTGCACTAACCAGAGTTATGAAAAAATATTGCGTTCTACCTTCCCTTTACAGTTTAAATTTAGCACTCGTTGACATTTGAATTTCTGCTGCTTTTTACTCATTTTGACTTTTTGTTTAGATTATAATTCGTTAAATTGATTCTATTAAGGGAGTAGGGTTTTCAAATGTCTAATTTTGTCTAAAGTTATTTACACTAACCAGATTTATGAATAAACATTGCGTTCTACCTTTTCTTTACAGTTTAAATCTCGCACTCGTTGACATCAAATTCGTGTTGCTTTTTCATTCATTTTGACTTTTTGTCTAGATTATTATTCGTTAAAGTGATTCTATTAAGGGAGTGGAGCTTTTTGATGTCTATATGTTTGTTTCATGTTATTTGCACTAACCAGAATAATGAATAAACATTCCATTCTACCTTCCCTTTCCCATTAGGTAATATCAGTACATGTAAATACGTTGTCAGAGGGGAATTCCTCATTTCCCTTATTCACTTGTAATGAGGGGATTGGGTGGGGGAGGTGCACCTATGGTTGGGCCGTTATTCAAAGACTGCTCATCATGTCTCAGAGCACGGTGCAAGCCTTTTGAGTTAGATCAAGGTTAGAAGAATGTAAGATAGTTAGCAGTGACTAGACATCAGTTGATTGTTAAGCCAGGCACTTTCTCCCACCTTTAATAACCTGCCATCCGCAAGCTTGGAGGGAGAACGCTATTCCTCATTGTGAACATATCTTTTTCAATACATGTATGTATGTATGTATGTATTTATGTATATATGTATGTATGTAGGCATGCATTCATGCATGCATACATGCATGCAAATTGCATGTATGTATGTATACATGCATGCACCACGCATGTATGTATGAACAATACATATATATATATATATATATATATATATATATATATATATATATATATATATATATATATATATATATATATATATATATATATATATATATATATATATATATATATATATGTGCGTGTGTGTGTGTGTGTGTGCATGTGTGTGTGTGTGTGCGTGTGTGTAGGAAGAAGAGCCGCACAGCACTGAGCAGTGTTACGCGCAGGTTTCCTGTAGCAGGCAGGCTGAGAGATATATACATGCGCTAAACGAGAGTGGCAGCCAAATCTATGTTTTCATAATCCCACTCCTAGGGGAGCGCGGGAGCTTTTCCGCAGTCACTCATGTTAATTGCCACTCTCATTACACATTCAAATGGTAAATATTGGTACATCATCCCTCTCTCCCAATTCTGGCATACTAAACCATGATGATACGTGACCCGATGAAATATTAGGCACTGGGTGCGCTATGGATTCCCCTCCACTCATGGGGATATGGGTACTTATCCCATACATAAGGCGCCATAAAGCACAGACTGGATTAGAACACTCGGCGAACGAGTCATTTTAGGAATTGATAAAATGGGTACGCTGGATAGACGCATAACAGAATAAACCCGTTTAGGCACGAACAACCATTGGTCATGAAGTTAATTGAAAAAGCAACATTTCATGCTGAAATTAGAGGAATTTTGATTGGTTAACATGATATATTCAACACTTAAAGCTCCCAAACTAATATACCAGTACTGGCCTTGATTTCAAATTGTAGGTCTCTTAAAAAGCATGAAATATCAGTATGTGTCATTGAGGAAGGCAGTTATTGTATTGTATGTGTATTGACTGCACTTAGGTACAAAATCGTACGGTATACAAAAACATTATATCAGTCTCATAAAGGGTAAAAAACATAAATGGTACAATTATCAAAAAAAGAGTTACTATGAACATCGACTGATATATACGTAGAACACAAAATTAAATAATACAGGTCATAGGTTGGCTACTTTTTTAATTAAAGCTTTTTTTCCTTTTTCACAGAAATATGTACGGTCAGGTGAAAAAAATAGCCACTCCTACAAAATGATTAGGGCTGACCAAATAATATAAGTAGCCATCTCTCTTATCTTGAAATCATGTGTACTGTATACTTTTCAGGGTAAGACTGACTACATACTAGTATATACATGTATATATATACATACTGTATTTAAGTTTTTTTTGTACTTCTTTGATTACGCACATTCGTCAAAGCTTATAATACGAGTACTGTATACCTCGTTCAATCTCCCAGTGTCATCAGGTACAAACCTTGTGAGGTTTCCCTACTGCGTTTCTTGATGAACGAGTGTAGAAGATCAGCGCACAACGTCAAAGATAGTGCGCCTTTTTACATCATCGACCCGCTCCCAATTATGAAGTTTATTGGTCTAGTCGTCGGTCCGTGGAGAAGGGGAAATAAACGCTCATTCAAGGCGAACACAAGCTCCGCTACAATCAGGTTAGCAACCTAAAAGTGTAATAAATTCACTTTCAACCCTATGAAGCTGAGAGCCAATTATCGAGATGGGACTATTAATTATCCACGTGGGCTGGCCATCATAAATGAGCTCTTCAATTTACGATGCTGAAGCCAACCGCAGCTTCGTATCTAGTGGCGCCATCCGCCGCTTCGGATCTTACAATTGTACGGAAATTTCAATTATCGTCACTTTTCTACCGTATTCAGTTAATTCGTGACTAGAAAGTTATAAGTGGTGGAGGAAACGGGAGTATATGGCGAAAACTCCCGCCTTAAGGCCGAAGTCACTGGCAACATTTAGACATGCCTTGCCTGGGTCCATGTTAGGCGAAAGATATATCTGATGGTAGCTTTTGCTACCAATTAATTCACCAATACTAGATAGTGATGAAAACCATTGTTTTTAGGTATTCTTCCTGGGTGTTGTGATATTGTTGCCAGTGACTTGGTGGTAGCCTGGAGTTTTCACGTGTCCCCAGGTTTCTTCTTCTAAGAATTGATTTGGCGTTTGTAGGACGAAAGGCAACTATATATGCATGCATTGCATGTTTGTATGTATGTATGTATGAACGTACGTACGTACGTATGTATGTATCTATGTGTGTACGTATGTATGTTTCTATCTATGAGCGTGTGTTTATATGTGTATAACTAACTATGTGTATATTTGAATGTCAAATGAAAAATGGCTTTCTTTTTCCCTCAGTGAAAGGAGCACTAGTATAGCCTTCCGTCTGAATGCGAATCAAGTCATTTTTCCTGATTTTATGAATTATTGCTGCAACTCGAGTGCAAAATAAATAGAATCAACCTCACAATTTTTAGCATGATAAATATCTAGCCTCGGTGACGTAGGCCTCGACCGCTCGTAGCTACAGACAAGATGTCATCTCTTAACTGATCTGAGTGCACTCCTCATGGCGTAGCCAGGAAGGCAAGGTCAAGGTCGTGACCTCATGTGACCCCCTGGGGTGAGAGGTCAAGGTCGTGAAAACAAACTCCTTCCGGCCAAATGCCTCTGCAAGGCGGAGATAAAGCGCATCGCGATGGCAACCATCCCATCCCAAGCACATCATGCTGAAAATCGAAAATTATGATTTCTTGTTGTTGTCAAAAAGAAATTAATGGCTAGATTAGCCTCGGATAGTAGCGGCGGTACTGATGATGGGTAATCGTGCGCCCCAATAGGAAGGGCTGGGGGTGTCCTCTCTAGGGACGTGACTTGATGAGAATCATTAACCCATTCAGGACGAGATATCTCCCATAACCCATTAACTCTCACAAAAGCCAACAGCAGCCTTACAATTTTGATGAGATCTTGCATGCAAAAGCAAAATATTTGATGGAGAAATGTCAATTACAACATCATCTACAACTCTCCTTCAAATAATTTGTTAATTCATTTCTTATTCTGAATTGATTGTTCAAAGTATTATAGATCCAGACTACAATTTCTTGAGGAACTCAGTTACGCATAAATGGGTTAAACGCGTCACCTGCATCTCTTACACGTTTTAAAATCACCAAGACATAAGGCAAGAGTTTGCCAAACATTACTATCTATCCTATCAATGCTCAAGAATAAGTGTCGAAATTGTTTTCTGGATTTTTGATACTTTTGACAATAACTTTGTATTCGAAGGAGAGTATTTGGTAATGTTCTAAATAATATTCTCCCTCTAAATATTTTTCCAATTTTGCTTTTACCTGTAAGATTTCATCAAAATTGTAGACTGTTTTTTTTGGTTGCTGTGAGCAATTTCATGGGTTAAGAGATATCACCGGATGCGCGTTATTTGGTTGCTGCATGCGTAGATGGGTCATTACAGGTAAATGACATTTCAGCTTGGCATGAAAGATATCCAGTATGAGGTCATCGTTGACAGGAGCAATCATCATAGAGATAACGTCCGCTAGAGGGCGCCCTCAGTCAGATGTAGGGCCAGGAATGTCTGTCACTCACGAATATATGTTGTATATTTGATTATTTAGCCCTGGTTTATTTAATATGTGCTTAGATGAATAAAAACAAGTGGGTATGGAACCCTCGTTTAACCTGAACAAGCTGACTGCGGCGAATAGCCGATAAGTTGCATTCTGCGCATATTCGTGCGCAGATTTCTCTGTAATGTAAACGATACGAAAGCCCTCATTGGTCTATGTCTCCTAGTGTCGTCACAATGAGGCCAGATTCGAGACCCCTAGCATAGCCAGATCTTCACTATAGTGCACACAGTAATTGGTCTCTCGCTACATATCCATTTTTTATTCATCTAAAGATATGTATTACTAATAAGCTGTTGCATTTGAAGGTATTTTGAAAAGAAAAGTATATTAAATCTGGACACCTCAAAATACCTATTTGTTGCTTGCTGTGCCATGTGTGTATAATGAAGAATGAAGTAAATCCTTACACCAATAAAGAAAACACCAGTAGTGGTCTTCAGATGTCAGGTTCAAATTGCCCTGCAAATCAGCAGTCTTCTTTGTTGATATGCTGTAATAGTCGAGGTCACTATTTTCCTGCTCTCGCAGTGGTCAATAATAGGTCATACCCATGATGCCCATAGTACTAACAATTGTTTCACAATAATGGGCATGATACATAATATTTAAGTCAACATATATACAACCTTCACATATTCGTGAAATTCACGACAGTGCAAACGTATCCAGCGACTATGGGTTAGGCGGTGGTTCCCCCAGTACTCCAGTTTTCTGCACCATTTGAATTTACTTTTCTTTTTAATTTGACTATTTATTTTGTTTTGTATGTGTGTGATTCAGTTCCCATTCAATAAAGATACGTACAATTTCTGTCGCTAAGAAAATAGGGGAAGAAGTGGGATGAGCCTGATACCGTACATAACCCGACCCCCACCCCCTCCCCCCCAAAAATATGATTGCGCATTACTATTGTAGTCGTGCCGCACATCAGCACATTGAATCTTAAACTCATACTATAAACGGCTACATGCCTAACACCCTGTAAACAATCAGTTTTGAGAACAGGTCACAATGCACCATGATATTATATTGTACTATTTCAAATGGCATCATATAGTATTACTACATCATGGGTAAGAGCACTTTTTTCCGCACTATAAGTTAATACATATAGATTAATCATATTATCTCGAAACATAATATCAATTCATTTTAGTTTCCTGCAAACTGATCTTGTGATAAGGACATGAAACGTTCTTATAGAGACCGTTCACACTCATAACATTCGATGCGATATGATTATTAGAGTGATCTCCAGAGAAAAAGGGCAGATAAACATTAAAGTGTCCCTAAAGGCTCACATACATATCAGCTTATATGAAAGTAATACACTTCAAGGACAGGATGCTGCCCCTCATTTTCTCTCAGTGATCTCATGAGGGGAGATTGTTGTGTATTGCCATCAGCTATGTTTTTCAAGTGTTGCCTTTAATTCAACGACTGCAGTGCTTTTCACAAGAGGGCTTGCCAAAAGTTGGATGAAAAACTTGTATCAAACATAAAAATGGTAAAATCATGTAAAGCAATTGGCTATTCAAAAAGACAGGGTTGTGGTGGTTTAATTTTTATAGCTTCAACATGATTTACTTTTATTCAGGTATATGCATAACATGTTTAAGATTAAGCAAATTGTTTGTATCTTTCTCTATCCTACAGTAGTTGGCACTACTAGGTTTTGTCATTCATGACTATATTTTCACAGAAAAGAAATGAATCTTCTGAGAATACCTGTAAATAGAGGAAGGCTGAAATTAAAATATGTTAAATTGCAAGTGAGCTTCCATTTTATTAAAGATAAAGAATAATCATCAATGATAGTTTTCATTTACTCCTCCATGGCAAA
Source organism: Maea johnstoni (assembly GCA_963942565.1). Classification (NCBI taxonomy): domain Eukaryota; kingdom Metazoa; phylum Annelida; class Polychaeta; order Spionida; family Magelonidae; genus Maea; species Maea johnstoni. The sequence goes on from OZ012696.1 coordinate 34,237,429, forward strand.
TGGCCTTTAATCCAAAAACATTGGATGAATAATTTGAGTTGATTAAACATCATAAGTACCTAATCAGGGTTATCATTTATCTATGCAACTGAGAATAGACTGTTCAGGATTGTGGTGGTTGTCTGACAACTGGCTGCATCCTTGCAATCAATGTTTTGTCTTATATCTTCGTCCCTTGGACAATAACAAAAGTAAGTTACAACTCCAATTAAATGAAAGGGATACACAAAGGGTAACTAACTTTGTTCAATTTGCATTGCACATCTGAATCTCAGGACACGAAAGTTAGTACACACATAGTACTGGGAACAGCCGTCATCTTCAATTCATTTAGTATGTGTGTACATATTTTATACAAAAGAAATATGTCAGGGATATCCATGGTAGGTGTTTGATTTAGAAAGAATGTGCCAGCCCTGTTTCCACATCTTTACCATCAAATTCAAGCAACCACATACCAAGCAACCACATCTAGAACTCCATTCATCCATTTCATCCATCTGATCAACCTCAGTCACTCGTGGTTCAAAGTCATACCTTGAATGTGCTTCAGAGCAGTGAAATACCCACCTTCGAGTCAGATACACATGTTAGATATATAGAATCGTCAGTATTTAACATTATTTAAATATTCAAGAATGTTGTCCCATCAAGGTATTGTGTTCTTGTTCATTTTATCTTTTGTTTTCTTATATTTTTTATTCAGTTTTATTTGTGTTATTTTTTTTGCTGATACAACTGCGATGGCAGCAGTATTGTGTCGTGAATTATAGTTAATAAAATGTCAATGAAACAGTTCTTATTACTGTATAAACTTTGCGATGAATATAACAATTACTTTTTATTATTTAACTTTGTTACTTTGTTACAATAGCACTTGGTATTGTATTTTTCAAACGAGGTTTGATGAATAGAAAGACACACACCAAGACCATAAGACCCAACGCCCTCCCATTGACATTGTGTGGAATAGCCAAGTCAGTAGCCACCCAGGAGTGTTATCACCATAGGACGTGCAGCCTATAAAAGGGAAGTCTATTCCGCTAGCCTGCCTGTCTGTGCGGCCAGGGCTGTAATCCAAGCGTGCGAGAGATTACAGGGCGGCTCTGTAAATGGCGAATTAGGGGCGTTTATGGGTCTTCCCCGACGCCCGCTGATGGGGCCAGCTAAAACAATCTTACAAGTCCATACTCAGCCCATAAAGCCGTCATAAAGAGGGCGAACAGCGCGTTGCTAGGGCCCACTCGATTTAATTCCCGGCGATAGAGAGGTATGGGTAGGGCCATTAAAGTTAGCTCAATGATGACGAGAATGATTACAATGTGTGATGCGTTGCCATTGTGCACCCCTGGGATCCATCGTCTCATCATTCAAAAGCAATCTCGTAAATAAGCAGATCTCGTTCGAGCGAGAGTTGACAGATAGTCGATGTACGGCCGGAAAATGGTCGGATAGAAGGGGGCCCGGGATGCCGTAAAGGGTAATAGTGCTTTCCAGTGGGTAATAGTTTAGCTGGAATCAGATAATGGCGTTTACCAAGTCATCTCCGAGAGAGGAGAGAGCACTTAGGAGATTGCTTCAACGAGAATCTCATCACGCGGGCGCGAGATTTACGGCCCCTCAACTTCCCCTGCTGGAAGTACGCTATAAAGCTCCCTTGCCTTTATGCACACACAAATGGTCCCTCTGGAAATATCCTTAGATATACCAACATCTTGAACAGGTCCTCAAAAGCCTGACGAAACTGTTGAAGCCCTTTGATGAGGACGTTGAAAATGGACGCCATTATTCCCCATGCCACGTGCGGAATACAAAATGGCGTAGGGTTTCGTTTTATTAAACCGTAAGAAGACGAGAAAGGCATAACCGGATGCTGTTTCTACTAAAAACAGTTTGTTTTTCAACAGCCATCCTGTCCCTCTTTCTTTCACTCGAGACTATTAGTTTAGGTCACGATTTACTACTTTGGCGTACGAAGATTAGAATGGCCTGAACCAAAATCAAATTAAATGTATTTTTTGTTATCGCCATCTCTTGTGTCGTTCAATATAAACCATGCCGCTAACAAATATTTAATTTGATTTTGTTTCGGGCCATTCAAATCTTTGTACGCCAACGTCTACAAAAGTTAGCAAACGCTACGCGCATTTAAGTAGGGCCGCCCCCACACCCGAGTGGTTGGGCGTATTGCTCACCGATGGCGCAATGTTTCTCACCACTGCCACAGATGAAAGTCATTCATCGTTGTATGGACGTCACAGGGCGAATCCGTCGTCAAATTGTATTGAATTGTATATTTATTGACTACATCATCCGATACAAAATTATACATACAAATATGCGATATACGGAACTTTTCCAACGCTGTTAGTATCACATATATAAGAGTTACACATACACCACATTTAGATGTGACAAGGATTGCTCCAGGTCACTGAGGCATTGGTATTAGAAAACAGCCAACCTGAACTTACAATTGTGTTAATTTATATTACTTTGTAAAGTATAGTACAGACATCCAATTCCTGCACCAATATACCGGACATCTGCCAATGCCAGGTCATTCAAACACCCATGACTACTATGTCAATGAAATAAGCCGAGCACATCAATGTCTCACGTATAGCTTGCGAATCAATGCTACGTTCAGTTGTGAGGTCATCCATGCCAAGGAAACTGGGTGGCAATCGGGCATGCGGTCGTGTATTATGTCCTGGCTGCCAGCGTATTTAATGCAGGAATTACTAGTATATGTCGGCACTGTATTTGCGTCTACTCTTTAGGTGTAATTTTTCGCTATAATTACGTTGTGTTATATCGTGTTATATATTGTGTTATATCAATTCCCAGTTACTGTTACTGTGTCCTAGTATTTATGGTTGATAGTTCCATACTAGCCTACCCTTAAATGGAATAATTGTCAGCACTTTTGAGTAAATTCTACTAATAGCTCTACCAGCCTGGATTCTCATTCTGTTAAGCTCGAAATGAATAACATATTCTCACTATATATTTTGTTTAAATGTGATTTATTATATTTTGATGAATTATAATACTTATTTTGAAATCATCACGTTTTCATTTCTATTTGGAATAGTATATATCTTTACTTTTTATACAATTATGGTAGACTGATTCGAGACTCGCTATTAGACACTCAGAGAGGAGGAAGCCATTGTAACCGGCGGAAATCACGGCCACTTGCAACATTCTTACATTCATTTCACCAGATTCCTTACTGCAGTGCATCGCATTGTATGTTTATATGCTGTACTCCGATCAGTACAAAAATCATACAGTTTTACATTATCATTCAGATATCATAGTAGATAACGATAATAACATAGAACAAACGAAATACACAAATAGGTGTAAGATACAGTACAGACATTTATTTCCTGTTCCGGTCGACCGGACGTTTGCCAGTGCCTGGTTGTACAACCACCCATGGATAACATGTGAAAACAATAAGCCAATAATTAAAGCTACGTTCAGTTGTGCGGTCATCCATACATCCATGCCCAGGAGACTGGGTGGCCGGCAGCCGTCCATTCTGCCCGCGCTTTGCAGGCATTTAGTGCAGGAGTTAAATGCTGGCACTGTACTACTTCAACGACTGTTATTTTTATAGTTATATAGTTTGGTCTTGGTTGTTTTGTACATGTACCCCCATATGACACGTGTCATGGCAAAGTAACACCATATCTCTATTCCTAGCTTATTTCCTACCCTTCTACTGTCGATTACCGTCTATTTATAACTTATCCTACACACCTATCCGTATTTCCCTGTTTAAGACCCATGTAATAAATGCGATGTATGTGTCGGCATGCATGTGTCCAAACTTTCTCCATTACATGTGTGCTCACACCATCTATTCTCGCCCCCCATCATTAATCTTTCTCGAAGTACCGTGTCTCTCAAATCCAATGACAATGCTATTGAACTCCCTTATCATCATGCGTAAGAACGCTCCGCCATTGAGGCAGTCCAATGCTAGTAGTAGTAGCAGTAGAAGTAGTAGTAGTAGTAGTAGTAGTAGTAGTAGTAGTAGTAGTAGTAGAAGTAGTAGTAGTAGTAGTAGTAGTAGTAGTAGTAGTAGTAGTAGAAGTAGTAGTAGTAGTAGTAGTAGTAGTAGTAGTAGTAGTAGTAGTAGTGCATATTTTTGCTGTAAAGATTCAATTTACAAAGTCGTACATACTAATAATTGTACATACACCAGATTACATAATTTTCAACGTAACATAGTATAGAGAAATCAAAGTAATTAATGCGAATATAGAGTAGTGTCTTACAGACACAATACTAGGATACTAGTATACAAGAATATATATATATATATATATATATATATATATATATATATATATATATATATATATATATATATATATATATATATATATATATATATATATATATATATATATATATATATATACATATATATATATATATATAAATATATATATATATATATATGTATATATATATATATATATATATATATATATATATATATATATATATATATATATATATATATATATATATATATATGTGTGTGTGTGTGTGTATATTATATATATATATATATATATATATATATATATATATATATATATATATATATATATATATATATATATATATATATATATATATATATATATATATATATATATATATCGATTTTAGACGACCAAGATGTAAATGTGCATATGTTTGTTCGAAAAAGTACACCGAAAGGGGAAACGCCTTATACTAAAGGAGGAAAAAACAAAGATATGTCTGCAAAAATATTGCTGAATATATTTTGATGAATGTAGGCAAAAACACACTTTGCTGTTCAATTTGCTATCAATCTACTTGAGTCTGAATGAAGACACAATTTCAGTATAATAAAATTAGTCATGGCTCATAGCTTCCCACGGTCGCATTGTCGGGGATTGGTGTCTTCATACCATTTCTACGAAAGAGCATATATGACAGGCAGAAAAATAAAACTTTTTTCTGACGTTTTTCAAATAGTGTTGGAAGAAAGTTTGTTTTTCCCGAGTTTTCCAAAAGGTGCTGTGAAAGCAAATTTGATTTTTTTTCGAACGTTTTCCAAAAGTGGTTGGAAGAATATTTTGAAGAAGAATGTTATATTTCTTTTCTGTCTGTTACGTACATGTATGCTCTCTCGTAGATTTCCCTGATAACTTTACAAAACGAACCCCATATCATATATACGTGTAGGTAAACCCGTGACTAGCCAGTTTAACATAGTGTTGGAAAGCGGAGTACCCGGCTAAAACCCACTGCTAACCCAGGTCACTAGAAACTTTCTGACAAGGCTCGGCCAGTGTTACAACAGGGCAGTGGTGAAGGACAGCGAGCAGTCAGTGGCGGTGCCTTAAACCACTCGGCCATCAGGACAGGCCCTTTTGAATATTCTAACCCGAGCAGTGGTGAAAGACAGCGAGCAGTCAGTGGCGGTGCCTTAAACCACTCGGCCATCAGGACAGGCCCTTTTGAATATTCTAACCCGAGCAGTGGTGAAAGACAGCGAGCAGTCAGTGGCTGTGCCTTAAACCACTCGGCCATCAGGACAGGCCCTTTTGAATATTCTAACCCGAGCAGTGGTGAAAGACAGCGAGCAGTCAGTGGCGGTGCCTTAAACCACTCGGCCATCAGGACAGGCCCTTTTGAATATTCTAACCCGAGCAGTGGTGAAAGACAGCGAGCAGTCAGTGGCGGTGCCTTAAACCACTCGGCCATCAGGACAGGCCCTTTTGAATATTCTAACCCGAGCAGTGGTGAAAGACAGCGAGCAGTCAGTGTCGGCGCCTTAAACCACTCGGCCATCAGGACAGGCCCTTTTTTAATATTCTAACCCGAGCAGTGGTGAAAGACAGCGAGCAGTCAGTGGCGGCGCCTTAAACCACTCGGCCATCAGGACAGGCCCTTTTGAATATTCTAACCCGAGCAGTGGTGAAAGACAGCGAGCAGTCAGTGGCGGCGCCTTAAACCACTCGGCCATCAGGACAGGCCCTTTTGAATATTCTAACCCGAGCAGTGGTGAAAGACAGCGAGCAGTCAGTGGCGGCGCCTTAAACCACTCGGCCATCAGGACAGGCCCTTTTGAATATTCTAACCCGAGCAGTGGTGAAAGACAGCGAGCAGTCAGTGGCGGCGCCTTAAACCACTCGGCCATCAGGACAGGCCCTTTTGAATATTCTAACCCGAGCAGTGGTGAAAGACAGCGAGCAGTCAGTGGCGGCGCCTTAAACCACTCGGCCATCAGGACAGGCCCTTTTGAATATTCTAACCCGAGCAGTGGTGAAAGACAGCGAGCAGTCAGTGGCGGCGCCTTAAACCACTCGGCCATCAGGACAGGCCCTTTTGAATATTCTAACCCGAGCAGTGGTGAAAGACAGCGAGCAGTCAGTGGCGGCGCCTTAAACCACTCGGCCATCAGGACAGGCCCTTTTGAATATTCTAACCCGAGCAGTGGTGAAAGACAGCGAGCAGTCAGTGGCGGTGCCTTAAAACACTCGGCCATCCGGACAGGCCCTTTTGAATATTCTAACCCGAGCAGTGGTGAAAGACAGCGAGCAGTCAGTGGCGGCGCCTTAAACCACTCGGCCATCAGGACAGGCCCTTTTGAATATTCTAACCCGAGCAGTGGTGAAAGACAGCGAGCAGTCAGTGGCGGCGCCTTAAACCACTCGGCCATCAGGACAGGCCCTTTTGAATATTCTAACCCGAGCAGTGGTGAAAGACAGCGAGCAGTCAGTGGCGGTGCCTTAAAACACTCGGCCATCCGGACAGGCGCTTTTGAATATTCTAACCCGAGCAGTGGTGAAAGACAGCGAGCAGTCAGTGGCGGTGCCTTAAACCACTCGGCCATCCGGACAGGCCCTTTTGAATATTCTAACCCGAGCAGTGGTGAAAGACAGCGAGCAGTCAGTGGCGGTGCATTAAACCACTCGGTCATCCGGACAAGCCCTTTTGAATATTCTAACCCGAGCAGTGGTGAAAGACAGCGAGCAGTCAGTGGCGGTGCCTTAAACCACTCGGTCATCCGGACAGGCCCTTTTGAATATTCTAACCCGAGCAGTGGTGAAAGACAGCGAGCAGTCAGTGGCGGTGCCTTAAACCACTCGGCCATCAGGACAGGCCCTTTTGAATATTCTAACCCGAGCAGTGGTGAAAGACAGCGAGCAGTCAGTGGCGGTGCCTTAAACCACTCGGCCATCAGGACAAGCCCCATTGGATATCAACATAGTAAACCGCATCTTTCATACACCATATTGGGCAAAACCTTGTTCTGATTACCTCAAAACCTCAACGTTCTTTCCACACGCAACACTTCAAGGCTAGGCAAGATTGTGTCTGACCCTAACTGTCATGGGAAGTCCCTTTAGTCAAACAAGTTGTAAAAACAAGACTGTTACACTAACTCCTGTCGATTCCCGTTATCACTCCTGTGTGGGGATGATTCGATTCGGATTCCGTAGGCCCATTATGAGAAGCAATGGCAATATTGGGGTTCGGTGCATTATGGCCAGTGCTGAGTTACTGCGGGATTGCCTACTCTTCTCTGCGGTCTCTTGGCTGATCGGTGGAAGTTGGATCGTAGTTCTCAGCCGGTGGTCGAGAAATGCCAATTATCATTTACATTATATCATACAGTGCAGATATTTAATTCCTACACCAGTCGCTCGGACGTCTGCCAGTGCCTGGTTGTACTTGTAAACACCCATGGGTAACATGTCAAAAATATATACCAAGCTCATCAAAGGCCCACGTATGATGTAGCCGGCGAATCAAAACTACGTTCAATTGCGAGGTCCTCCATTATAGTCCATGAGCCAAGTCTGAAATAGGCCTTATTTTTGGAGTTTTGCGTGCGGAGAGGTAGAGAAAGGTTTTTTGGTACCAAATGAAAGAGCAGCATCCCCCATTCAATTTTCTACTTGTTGACAGCCTTATCTCTTGCACGTTAAGTTTGTACAGAGGCCTGAAGTTGTGTGTATCAAAAATCACAGATTTCCAAAATATAAGAAATTAATGGGGTAGGGGTAACAAAATCCACCATAAAATCTGAACTGAACAACTGACGGTAACCAATGACCCCTTGGCACATTTGCCAATAATCAGGCTTTTGAATAAAACCAAGCAAGTTTCAAAATTTGACCTTGAACTCAAGTTCAAGGTCAAATGACCGTCATTTTGAGGTCAAGGTGAAAATTGGTGAGGCCAAAACCATCGAAAAAAGGTTATTTTTTCTTGTTCCAGGATAGAAATAGTAAGTACAATCATTATTTTGGTCTTAAAACTTGCGCATAAGAAATACATTTTCATTTAGTGTAAAAGAAGATGAAGAATATGTGTTTTCTGGTCAAAAACAAACAAATATGTAGCGTCATAGAAGCGCTCATTTAGGTGTTCGCCATTAGATGTTCTTTGCTATGTTACATAGTCCACTGTGGTAGACGTCCTTGTTAGATTGAATAGTAAGACAAATGCTAAGCATGCTATGTACCAAAAATGTCAGACGAAGAAACACTTTTTATCCAGAAGTATTACATGTAGAGTTGCAGGAATACCATCTCCAGGATGTGGATCAAAGGTCAAAGGTCATCAAGTGCAATGGGCCTTATAAGTAAGACTTTGCGGTCAATTTCAGTCTCATCCGTCCTCCTATTTCATTGCTTCATCAATGACAATATTTGCACAAGGTGGAGTGACATTCAATTACATAATATTAAAGAACCTTATTCCCCATTTCATTTTCTACTTGTTGGCAGCCTTATTGCTTGCACGTTAAGTTTGTACAGAGGCAAGAAGTTGTGTGTATATAAAAACATTAGAAATCTGTAGTAAATACGAATTATGGGGTGGGGGTAATCAGGTGTGCGGTCGTGAATTACGACCGGGCTGCCCACACATTTAGTGCAGGGATTAAATGTTGGCACTTTAAGAATTTTTCTCTAAATTAGCGATTAATGAAAAAAAGCCGAGAATATGCAAATCGGTATAGTTCGACGAGAACCGTGATATTGTTTGCTTTGTCCCCACTCAATTGAATGTACCAATTGAGTTCTGAACAATCTTTCAAGTTATTGGAAAGGATAATTCTATGCATTATAAATGATCTGTACCACCATTGAGATTTCTCGATTTCATCAAATTACGAACTGGTGAATGATGAATAGCAATGAGTGTCCTTTGAAGGATCACGTTGGTCGTTAAAGTAAATGCAATAAAACATTGCGAGTGTTTGTCTCCCATTTATTGCCCAGGCTTAAGCGGTACCCCAAGGAGTTCCTTATTACTATATGCAACAAAATAAATCCTGCAGTTATTAATGAACAAATACACTTAGTCATATCTATAATCAACTTGCATTATTGTACCGACGACTCTTGGGGGGACTTGAAACCGAGGACAACCGAGCGGTCGAGCAGCATATGTCAGTCAAAGTTATCCCTATATCTACATCATGAATCACTGTTTGTTTGACTTTTCCTAGCAAAATAGCGATTTCCCTGTGGTTTTAAATGTTACGTCAATATTGACTTCCACGGTAGTGCGCCGGTGCGCCGTACGTAATGAAATGTAGGTAATCTCTCTGTCGAAGCAGGCAGGCAGTGCCATGATCCAGTTCCTGTTGCAAAATACCGTCCGGACCTTCGATGCTTTTGACAATAACTTCGAAATAATACTTAAATTCGGAAACTATTTGAAGGAGAGTTGTAGGTTATGTTACGATGGACAATCCTACTTGAGGATTTTGTCAAAATATGCATTTTTCAGGGAGATATCGCCAAAGTAGTCATGCCGGTTTTGTGCGCTAGAGTGGGTTAAATTGCCGCAACTATTCATCACACAGTTTGATAGAGGAGGGGATTGGGCGGCTGCGCGCGCACCTTGCAATTGACACAAATGCCAAAGTATCCCCTCCCGTCCCGCCCATTGACGGTCTGGTACCGACCCATTGTCCGAGGAAATGTATTTTCTCTTCAGCAGAGACGGGAAAATAGCAAATTGATCGTAGACATTCTGGGTCATCGGGAATACGCGCAAGCTTTTTCTTATGTAAGCCCATTCACATCTGGAGCGTACGAAAGGCTTACTAGACATAAAATATATTGCCAAAACACACAATGTCATAAGAAATGTTTGAGTAGAATGGTCGTTTGATCAGGGAAAATTGGTATAATGAAATGGTTGTTAATGAGCATTTGATTACAGCTCAAAATGACCACAACATGGGGCAACACTTACAAAACATAACAAATTCATTTATACTGAATTATGACATACCTATGAGAGTTATATCATCTAAACATGCCCATCATTTTCTTTGGTAGGTATTTATTGGGACTCTTGTAAGAAGAATGCGATAGTAGCATTTTTGTCTGGTATTGACTTGTTCTATTTTGCGGAATAATAGCTTAATACCTAAATATCTAAATTGTTGTATATAGGGCCTAGCTCCCAGCTACAAATCCCTTTTTACAAGTCACAGTGAAAAATCTAAGATGATCTTTGCAGCTTGAGAAATATTTCATGATCGGAGTATGGCTGTATGATTGTGTATACTGTAATTATTGTTCATTAAAGTTCAATTTGTTACCGTCTTTGTTGATAGTCCATTGTAATTCCTCATTTATCTTTTATATGTATGCAACGCATTATTAATTTCACTACTCTCAATGTTGCAATAGATTGACTTGAATGAATGGAGACAATTAAGAACAGCTGAAACAAAGACGTTTGTAATCATACCCAGCATCCCCAAGCTTTTTTTGGGGCAGTAGGTTCCTCTAATTGATTTCTAATTAACGTGCTGTTGTAGCTTTCATCAGCTTTTAGCCATTACAGCCTTCATTGTCATTTAGCTATGGCAGTTCTATCACTTGCTGTCATCACAGCTAATTTGAGTGACGTATTAATGCAATTACTGTGACGTCACCACTCCAGGTGCTGTTCAGACCAATTATCATGTGATGAGCGCGAGCACCTGGGATGGGCAAACCTACGGCAGTACATTTTTATTTTAACCCATTTATGCTCTTGCATTCCTTGAGAAATTGTCGTCTGTATACAAAGTACTTTTGATAATAACTTTTGAAAAACGAACGACGCTACAAAATATTGGCAGGGGAGTTGTTGGTAAAGTTCTGAATAATATTTTTCCATCAAATAATTTTCCAATAATGCATTTGCGTGCAAGATTGCATCACAATTGCCAGACTGTTTTGGCCAATGTGAGTATTAAAGGGTCAACGCGCGTGGCATCTTGCTTAGAGGTGTCAGGTGAAATTATGATTAAATGTCAGAAAGAATGGCGTTAACGACTATAGTCACTCACCTATTTAAAGCATTTTCCGTGTAACTCTATTTGGATGCGCTCTTGCTAACGGGGAAGTGGGAGGAAATACAGTGCCGACATTTAATTCCTGCACTAAGTGCGTGGGCAGCCCGGGCGTAATGCACGACCGCTAGTCCAATTGTCACTCAGTTTCCTGGGCATAGATGCATGAATGACCTCGCCACTGAACGTAGCTTGAATTGAATTGAATGTTTATTGGCTGTAACATTTGTCACAAAAATCATACAATTACAAATAATATATCCAAACGTCTAATACATACTAAAACTCAAATCAGGCGTTAAGATTGCCTGTTACAATAATAATTATTAATAACACTGAAAACAAAAAGGATCAAATGTCCATAAACTAAATAACTCTATTGAAGTAGACCACTTTCTATCATGTGTGTTAGGCACACTTGTGTTAGGAAGTGTAGTACCTGGAAGGTGCGAGGGGTTTTCCCTTTTTCTTTACTGATATTGAACTGGTGTCAAGAATTCCTGAAATTCGTCTAGGGGTTTTCACCTGTTTCGGCAAATGTTCAATTTGACACCCAATATCAGCAACATTACTCTATAAGACAACTATATAATACATACTAAGTATCAAAACGGGTAATGAGATGCCTGTCACAGAGACAACTATTATTAATGCCAACAGCACTAAGGATTGTTTGGCCACTATACACAAGATATGTCTATTTAAATAGATCACCTCCTGTCATGAATATAATACGTAGTGTAATGCCTTAAGGGTTCACAGGTTTTTCCCTATGCCAGGTAAAAATAAACTAGTGTCGGCATGTCCTTATTTACATCTAAGGGTTCTCACCTGTACCGGAAGATAGTTAACATGTGAGATAGTGACAGCAAAAGTATAAGTTTTACTGGTACCAAACTGGTGTTATAAACTTCTAATTTTTGTCTAGGGGCTTTCACCTGTTTCGGCAATTGTTCAATATGGCACCCCACATCAACAAAATTACTCTATTAGACAACCATCTAATACATACTAGGTATCAAAACAGGTAATGAAGTGCCTGTCACAGAGATTACCTGTTATTAGTGCCTATAGCACTAAGGAATGTTTGTCCACTATACACAAGATATGTCTATTTAAAGTGATCGCCTCCTGTCATAATTCTAGCACATAGTGTAGTACCTTAAGGGTTCACAGGTTTTTTTCCCTAGGCCAGGTGAAAAACTAATGCCAGCCTGTCCTTATTTACATCTAGGGGTTCTCACCGGTACCGGGAGATAGTTAACATCTGAGATAGTGACAGCTATAATACAGGTCTTACTCAATTACAATTAAGGGTGTTATACATGTATCAGAACATAATCAAACAGAAAATCTGTGCCAACCGATCACTCCCATCATTTATATAGTCAGCATTCATACCATGGTGGGAGTAAGTGATACTTAAGGGTTTTTCCCCTAACTCATGAAATATGCATCAAGACAAACCAGCTTCTTGCTGTGTGAGTTCACAGGTTTCTCACCTGGATGCCACCGGTAGCATATAAAAGTAACTACAATTTCCTACTCAGAGGTTGTAATACAGAAAAATATATCGATAATAGGTTCACCTTCTCACACAGAGAGAGTAAATTACACTCTTAAGGGTTTTTCACACGTCTTGTGTGATAAACATGAGGACACTTCAGCTATTTGCTGGGTGTATTCATACGTTTCACACTCTCAAATACCAGTATACAGTGTAAATTATGCACATTTTACATTATATAGTACCATTACTCTTCTCGAGCGGCCACATGGTAGTCATATTACATTTATACATAAAAAAAATAAAGATAGATAATTCTCCAATAACACACTCCTATCCCTATCTACAGAGTTTTCTGCTCACAGCTTTACTATAACAGAGAATCATGAACTAGCAGATAACTAGACTAGAACAGGGATATTACATCATTTACAGGTATTCTACCCGTGGTCATACAATAATCATTTTTGTTATCACATAACATTTATATTAGGTTAGTATGTTTCAACAAACAAAGGGTTGTTAGTCTTAACTCAGAAACCCCTATCAGGCAGGGGTTCCGGTCCACTAACATGGTCAAGCGGACATTCACCTTGACTCAAAAGCTGGTCATTGGTGGGCTGGGCTGTTTCCATGGGTGTTTGTACAACCAGGCACTGGAAGACGTCCAGTCGAATGGTGCAGTAATTAGATGTCTGCGCTGTACCTTTGACACGTATTCTTTATAATCTAGCTTTATTACGTCAATATTTGATAAGATACCTTTGATACATCAATAGTTGATAAACTACCTTAGTTATTTTCAAACTACCTTTAATACACCAACTATTGATAAGCTTAGTTTAATGGTTAATTATTGATAAGCTACCTTTAATACACCAACTATTGATAAGCTTAGTTTAATGGTTAATTATTGATA
>OZ012696.1:34256225-34261225 GCA_963942565.1 Maea johnstoni
GATGGATGGATGGATTGGGTGGATGGATGGATAGATGGATGAATGGACAGTAGTATAGGATATACCTTAGCTTCCTCTGCTGTCATGCCCGCCTGGCCTACTAAGAAAGCTTGAAGTTCCTCAAGGCTGATTCCATCATTATTTGCATCAATCGAGTCAAAGAAGTCCTTATACTTCTGCTGTTCCGGGGTGACTGATGAAAAAAAAGAAAATACATGGTTTGGTACATGACGTGGTTTCAAATGTCCATTTAAGAGTCTAATTTGCCAATAATCCCAGAAAGCCCAGCATGTATACATATCTGTGTAACTTTTTTATGCATCTTGTACCAATATTGTATTGAACATATACAAGCAGGTTTGTAATCTACTGGCTTACATATGATGAAATACATATCTGTGTAACTTCTTTATGCATCTTGTACCAATATTGTATTGAACATAGAAGTAGTAGTAGTAGTAGTAGTAGTATTATCTTTAGTATTACTATTATTATGATAATGATGATGATAATTAATAATCGAGTTTGCGGAATATCATTTGCAACAGTACAGATAAATACAAACAAAAACATTGCAGATACTGCAAGTACAAATATGAGAAGAAAAAATCACCGTATTAGGAAGGACATAGCAGTTATAGCTATTCTATATAGATGGCAGCAGTGCATATGGGCTATTCCTACAGAGCCATCTGGTGACCGCGTACGTAACCATTCAATAATAGAATGAATGTGATAAATACAGGCAATTACGCCCCATATGTGAAAACGCCCCATGTCCGCCCCACTTTTACTAACATCAGTGTATTTATTCCTCGTTCTCCTTTTCTCTTCTTTTTCTTTTCTCTTTTGTTCTTAGTTATTTGCGTTCACAATGTAGACAAATATCCTGGGAGAAAAAAACATCATCCTGCTATCATGATCATATGTCGGCACACGAAGCACTATAATAATATTATCAACATGACTACAAAGCAAAGCTTTATGTAATACTGCATTTCCCTTCAAATGCCATCACACAGTTACGATTATTATCCGTTACGTCTTTCTTTGCTTGTAGTTGTACTTCGCGGAAACATATTGGAAATATCCACACAGTATGAGTGGCAATTAACCGAAAATATGTCATAAAAATGGGCGAGGTATATGTCAGAAATAGACCAAACACACGAATTCGTTACTTTCAAAATGGTATACTACACTCTGGTAATCAATATGTTTATTTAATATTAGATCATTATGGCATTTCAAATCGTTCTATACATATGGGGTTGTCTGTAAGAGGTGAACCAGTATCATACTACATGTACATAATACGTTTAATCTAAATCGTGAAAGGAATTCTGGAATTGTCTGACTCTGGGGTCGTTTCGATATGTTTACGTTAAATCATTCTGATAAAAGGAATTGGGGAATTGTGTAAGCCTGTCTATGACGCGTTTATACACAACAGCAAAATGTCTTTATTAACAGTTTGAAATAATGCTGTACATAGCAAGAGGGTATATGTTTATGCCATATCGAACTAGTGGATATTTCTACATAAAAGTATAGTTTACCAAGATGTTTGATCTTTTACATGTATTAACATATATCATATTTAATATATTTCGTGTGAGGGGACCACTTTGGTGGTCTACCGTAAAATTGGTTTAAGCAGGAAATAGTGTCACGTGACCTTGAAATTGAGGTTGTTTTGCAGCTACAATTTAGGTCAAAACAGTACACACCTTGTCTGTCCAAATAGTGTTCATAAAGCACAAAATAGGTTGTTTTCTCATGCGTGAGGCATGTGAGACACAAAAAGGTGTGTATTGTTTGGTGTATAATGAAGTAGCGAACACTGGCGTTCCTAGCAGACTACATCATCGATTAACTATACCGGGCCAGGTGGTTCCTATAGCGAGGCTCGCGAACGCCGCCAGCTACTGCTAGTTTAAGCATACCCCAATAGTGCCCCGCTAACCATGTATATGTATGTGTGCGTATCAGTATGTATATGGATATGTATGTCAGTGTTATAAAAGTGTATGGAATGTGAGAGGGAGAGAATGTGTGCACGGTATCAGTGTATGCATGTATGTATGTATGTATGTATGTATGTATGTATGTATGTATGTATGTATGTGTATGTATGTATGGATGGATGGATAGGTGGATGGATGAATGGATGCACCTGTATGCGTGTATGTATGTATGCATGAATGTATATACATGTATGATAGATGCATGAATGTGTGTGTGTGTGTGTGTGTGTGTGTGTGTGTGTGTGTGTGTGTGTGTACAATGTAGGTAGGTGCGTATGTGTGTATTTGTGTATGTATGCATGCATGTACATATATATATATATATATATAAATATATATATATATATATATATATATATATATATATATATATATATATATATATATATTATATATATATATATATATTATATATATATATATATGTATATGTATATGTATGTATGTATGTATGTATGTATGTATGTATGTATGTATGTATGTATGTGTATACATATGTACGGATGGATGTATACACATTTGTGTGTGTAGGTAGGTAGGTAGGTATGCATCTGTATTGTCCGTATCAAACTTTTTGTTAATATTATTCACGTGTTGGCTAGTTTAGACCAGTGCACACTCATACCTACATAAATGTACACACAAATACATGCTACAAGGCATGCATCAGTGTGTATGTCCATGTATGTATGTATGTATGTGCGTTTGTATGTATGTATGTATATATGAATGTACAGTGGAACCTGTCTACATTGCACACTCAGGGGAAATGAAAAAGTGTTCAATGTACGCAGGTGTTCAATGTATCCAGGTTCTGAGCAATTTGAGGTCGGGTGAAATAGAAACAAAATCAAGGGTAATTAGAGAAACATGATCATTTCATTGCAAAATCTACTATGTCTTTACCTTACTTTCTTCATATAGTTATAAACTTCACATGTTCAGCAATTGAAAAATATCATTTAACAAAACAGTTTATCTTATGTATCTCATTTGTCCTCATTTTCAGTGAAATCTTTCAAATCAGTGCAGAATGTTCAAAGTAGACAGGTTAAATGTGGCCTGCGGGAACAAATTTGGTGTTCAATGTTCAAGGTAGACAGGTGTTCAAGGTAGACAGGTGTTCAATGTATCCAGGTAGCCTCCCATTGATTTTCAATGGGAGTGTGCCGGGACATGAAAAATTGTTCAATGTTCGCAGGTGTTCAATGTACACAGGTGTTCAATTTGACAGGTTCCACTGTACTTATGTATGCACGCATGTATGTATGTATGTGTGTGTGTGTGTCTGGTTATATGTGTATAAATTATATCTTATCCCATTAACTAAACTCTCTTTATGAATGAAGGGAAACTTCTGTTTGCAGTTCAGTTCTACCATATGAATGTATGTTTCTTAAAATACAAATTGAACTAAACTATCCTCCTAAGTGAAATTGACAACTCTTCGTACGACAGCGGTATAGCTTGGCCATCATGACCAGTATTTAGACATCACCAAATGGTGCCCTTACACGTGGTAGATACTGTACCAGTTGCACAAAATAATGTTTTATGCTTGCTGCACCTACATAGATCACAACTTTTTTGATCTTATCTCGTTGTATTTGTAGAATTTTGAAAAGGAAACGCTCATAAGAAATCAACTCGAGAGGCTCGTGACGTTTTGCTTAACCCTTCTAATGTCGAGGTTACTTTCATTGAAAGCACACGGATACAAATATGTTTGGAAACCATCTTAACCCTGTCATGTTGGTATACATCGGATAGCTCTCAGCTGAATACCCATTTGCCCATGTTTCAATATTTTTTCATGTTTTTGTACCATTCTGTATTGACCAAATTATCCACATGCAGCATGAGGGTCAATCTAAAAGTATCATATACCCAGACTACATATCTAAAGAAGTCTTCAGAAATATGTTTGTTAAATCTAATATTACCGGCTACAAACTGATGAAAACAATACGTACCTGCGTCTGAGCTCATGTTGGGTGTGTCGAATGTGTGGTAGATGCAGCAACAGCAGCAGCAGTAGATTCAGTATTCGGGGGCAGTAGCAGTAACAGCAGTAGTAACGGCGATCGAATACCGTAGTGGGATGGAGAGTGAAATGTACGTCCTCCTGTAGGCGGGAATGTTTACATTTCATATGTACTACCTTCTCTGCGCATGACAAGCGCCCCTGGATGTCGTCTGGGTCTTTATCGTCGTATTTATCACATCAATAAGCCCTTTTTATGGCAGCGCATGCGCAGTGCATGAGGCAAACAAAAAAGCCATTACTTACAACCTGTAAAGTGCAATGAACTATAACTAGCAAGGTTCCCACACCAACTTGATAACCATACACATTGTAAGTATGAGGTTACACATACACATTCTAAGTATGATGTTTAGTATTCCAAACCGTACAGGACAGGTAATTTTACTCACTGGTTTTTGAGTTAGTCACCTAGTTTAAGTTACTCAGGTCAATTGTGCTCTTGTTTTTGAGCTATTGTTGAATTTTTTATTGGTGTGATTATATTATCAGTATTTTCATTACGATCGTTATTGGCTTTTTATTTTGATAACATTGTTTGAAAATTATTGACTAAAATTGTAATCCCTGAAAGTCTTAGCAATCCCTCTTCATGCTTCCAAAAAAAACTTCATCTCATAATTTGTGTTCAAATTTACCGGGGCATGTATCTATTACAAATGTTAACGGGCTCGTCGGTAATTAATGACCATTTATGTTTAAATCTAAGATGGCCTATGCAAATAAGATACTTGCTCTAAGGAGCCTTTGCGACATAAAAAAAAACACCCTCAAGACAAATCGAAAAAATAAGGGAAATTTCCCTTATAGTTAATATAGTTTTTGTCTCCTCCAAGCATGACATTAGCTGTAGAAAATGTCTTAAACCTGGACTAAAATCACACCACAGCTTCTTGTAGGTTTTTGATGTAGTTTCACCAATGCCGCTG
>OZ012696.1:34266396-34324705 GCA_963942565.1 Maea johnstoni
TATTATATTTAGTGTCTCGCTCCACCCTTTGACCTCTGGAGGACGGATGATGTCTCAATTTCTTTTTGTAACTCAGAAACTCCGTTAGATTACAAACAAAACGGTACATGGCGCTGTCAGAAAGATATATACATCCCTAGATTCAACCTTTCGGTAATGATCGACACATTACGGTCATAGCCAATGCATAAGGATTTGGCGTGAAAAATGTTGTTTTATTATAGTTTATAGGTGCACTATCGCCTAGAATCTGGTAGGCAAACACTGAGGGCCTTGTTCATATTCAATATGATATTGATCCCCTGGTTATATTCTAGCCGCCGCTGATCTATAGAAAGAAAAAAACGCCAGGATATAAGCAAAAACACCCAGCATATATCGGTATAGACATATCTGCTTGTAGGCATAGTCCTTGAAGAACTGCACTAGCTTTCTATGATATACAGGATAGATTTCAAAGTTCTACTCCTTCTCCCTTCTTTTAGACGACGCATGTATATTAATTGATATCAATACTTAAGTCATAAATATGAAATCTCCAAGGTTTATAAAATCACACCGGAGATTTAAAAGCGCTTTTGGACATTTTAAAAAGAAATAGCGCTATTTAACTGGCACTATTATTATCATTATTATTATCATTATTATTATTATTATTATTATTATTATTATTATTATTATTATCTTTTATTATTATTATCATTATCATTATTATTATTATTATTATTATTATCATTATTATTATTGTACTTAATGTTATTATGCTTGTTATCATTTTTTATTATTATTATTGTTACTGTTGCTATTATTATTATTATTGTCACGAGTTAGCCTAAATGTAACATAAATGGTGACGATAATCGAAATATCATATGTTATTACCATCATTTGCTTCATTTAACAGTATACATTTTTTGTTAAGAGTATCGGGTATCAAACTGGCAGAGGGTGGTTTAAGCATAGTCAGCATAAGGAAATGATATTTTAAACACAATGTTTAGCGATGTATAGGAGGGAATTTCAACAAAGATTCTATTTCACTTCCATAAGCTTAGTGCTTATTTCTACCATTAAATACCTAGAGAAAAGATATTGCCACCACTATTGTTCAAATAACGCTATATGAATATTTTCAAACATATATGAGCTGATTCATTTTGAAATTCATTGTTCATTTCGCCAAACTCATTTAAAATATACACAACTTATAAATGTAATTTTAATTCCAGCATGGCTGCCCAGTCTACGTTATACATGTGTCAAGCCATTTCAAGCTATTTCATCAGTTTTAAGAATATCATTAAAATAAAATGACATATATTATAGGAGGAATTATCATTCCGATAACCTTCGTGCTGCTGGTGGCTAATCATTTGGCCAATACAAAATGATGCAAAAAACCTAAAATAAAATGGCTGAAACCCTAGAACATGGGTACTCATCTGAAAGTACTCGGCAAGAGCTAAACAATGAATGCCAACATGATAGGGTTTAGATGGTTTTCAAACATCTTTGCGCCCTTGTGCATAGGACGTGGGTAGCCTCAGCATTGGGAGGTTTGAGCAGCGTAGTGCTGGGAGGTATAGCGAGCAGTCGGTGGCAAGGCCTTAGATCACTCGGCTGGTCTTATGATGAATGCGATGATATAAAAATACGAACATCTGTGTTAGCATACGCCGGCGACATTAACTCCTTTCTTACGTTCAAGTTTGCTTTGGAGAATTGCACAAGTGACTTCAACAAATACTTCAGGGTGTTTTACTATCGTGATGTCAGACCAACCAGAGAGGTACATGGCCTACACCAACATGCGATTGGGGCTCCATAATAAGCGACAGCACACACCCAAAAACTACTGATATCATTAAGCATGTCAATTCAGGGGTGTCCAAATATTTCAGTCCCGAAGCACAGTCAATATGTTCCGGAGCAAGGTTCGACAATAGCTTTTGATATTCTCTCAGGGTATCCCTACAATATTAGCCCTTATTGCAATAGTTAAGACCATGACCAATCATTAGACAGTATTACTTAGTGCAGTTCACTAGTTTTTAAATACATTTCATATCAAAAATAATTCAAGTGAAATATGTGAAATATAAGTTTAACAGTGCTTAGAATTGTTGGCTTGTCGCACGTTTTGAAGGCCCTGTAGCACGCTGGTGCGAGGATGCGACAGTTGGACACCCCTGCAATTCCATCATGTTCCTCAGAAATCAACAAACAACTTCAAAAACCTCAAAAATACAAACTTTTCGAGAATTTTATTTCGTTGTAAGGTCATTTTCAAAGGTACCACACCGCCTGGGGCATGTGAGAAAGTTGCCAGTGACTTGGGGCTGGGCGGGTTTTTTTTGCTGACTTACGTTTCCTCCACCACCTGCAACTGGCATTATAAGGGACGATTCAGCCCAAATGTGGCAGAAAATTTGAAGAAAATACAAAATACAAATTACAAAGTATTGTAAATCTCGAAACTCGAAAATTCTATCCGTGAGTTTTGAACCTCAACGCATGAAATGATTATACAATGTTTTATTTATCATTATCAATTTTATCATTATTATTTTTATCATTATTATTATTATCATTAATATTATTATCATTATATCATTACTATCAATAATAATAATAATGATAATAATAATAATAGTAGTAGTAGTAGTAGTAGTAGTAGTAGTAGAAGTAGTATCATCATTATTATTATTATTATTATTATTATTTTCTTCTTTCCCTTCTTCTTCTTCTTCTTCTTCTTATCATCATTATTCCTATTATTAGGTCCTGCATCTAGGTGCGTCTGTGTGTATGTGTATGTGTGTGTAGCATCATTCCTATCCCGCCCTACTTCACACGAAAATAGTGACTCATTCAAAAATTCCAACCATACCCAGAATAAAATGTACGCGCATGCTTATTATCTATACAAAGCCGCTGTTAAGAAAAAATGAGCCCGATGAATAGGTTAGAGGATTATGAATGACGACGCTCTTTCCTACTCTTCAGAGTATGAATGTGTGAACTGAGGCAGATAGTATACATCATTTTTCATAATGCTACACATTTGCACGCATTCCCACGCAAGGTCTGATTTCACTTATGTGACTTTTTTTCTGTGATCACGGAACCAGAGACCACCATCAATTAATCTATATATCTCTGACGGAACCAATGAGTTTATATAAGAGTTTTGCATCCGGAACATACCTAAGGGGTGCACCAAGTCATGATAGAATTAACCAGTGACAACTTGAGGTCGTCAACATTCATACTAATGTTGAAAGGAGTTGATCTGAGCTTATCATGGTTTAGAGTTGAAAGGATATAGTACAACCAGTAACCATCTCAGGGCTTCAGTTTAGAAAGACAAACAAACATACACACTTCTAACGTTAACGATTTTATCTTACTTGTTGGCACACGCACAGACTAAGAATTCAAATGAATGGAGTTGTACAGAATTGAATAGAAAAGTTGACATGTTAAAGAAATTTATCTTAATAATTAGATTTTGAAATCGATGCCAGTCCTAGCACGTTTGGGAATCACTCTATTTGCAAAGAGAGAGAGAGAGAGAGAGAGAGAGAGAGAGAGAGAGAGAGAGAGAGAGAGAGAGAGAGAGAGAGAGAGAGAGAGAGAGAGAGAGAGAGATTCAGCGCCATGTGCAATGGATAACCAAGTGCTACGTGATATCAGTTTAAGTGATATGAAATCACCTATCAACTGTAGGATATAAGGAATAATTTGAGGTGAGGTTATTTCTCTCGAGTATTTGAAAAAAAAAGCATTTCAAATGGACATGTCAATTTATAGATCCCAACAAAAGGATCATTTCAACATTCATTGAGGTAGCTTAGGGGGTTAATTTCTCACTTTACTTATGCTTTTATTTGACTTTTCAGCCTAGGCAAGTTAATGCCTGTCTTTATTCATTGGCCAGGGATTGTCAAATTTCACAGCTATTGATACAGAGAGAATGCTATTACACTTTGAAGAAGACAAAACCTTGTATTAGAACTGCTAATATGGACGTGTGACATGATCTAGAAGCTAGGTGTGGGCTTAGATGAATAAATACAAGTGGATGTGAAACCAGCTGGTCAACCTGAACAGGCTGGCTGCGCATGTTAGTGCCCAGGTTTCTCTATAATGAAAACAATGCGAAAGCCCTCATTGGTCTTTGTCGCCTGGTGACATCATACTTACACATTCGAGACCCCTGGCAATGCCAGGGCTTCACTATAGTGAATATATAGTAATTTGTCTCTCGCTACATATCCATTCTTTTATTTATTAAAGGTGTGGGTTGTGGTTGGAATTGATTCACTTCAAATTCACTGATTTTAAAAATATAAATGTTTTTTACAGTGTATTCACAAAATGCAACTCTCAACATCTCGAGGAAATTTACAGAAACTGCATAACCCGAATCTTAATAACAGACCTGGTGAAGAATGTATTAATCTCATGTAAATACCCTAAAAAGATTGGCTCTTTTAGTCCTGAATGGAGAGGGGTGATGGAGAAATGAAACTGCACAAGGGTGGTGGTAGAACAATTTTTTAAATCCAGTTTTACTAAAATGATAAGTCTGAAAATAACATTTCTTCAGGATGTCTGTAGTTCAAACTGGCGCCATCTATTAGTGGTAATTGATACCACACAACACACATAATCATGGTGTAAAATAACAAAAAAAAATTCATTATCAAAATATATTTATTTACAACAAAGTTAAAGTACATAGAACATATACATACCAATCATACTCTGAGCAAAGAGAGCAATACATGTATTGGGCTGTTTGATTTGTTCAAACCTCCTGCTATCCAGAACACTCCATATGTAGATGTTGACTTTCCAATTTAGGGTTGGCATCTTTGAAATTTTGACGATACCAATACAATATCGATATTTCCTTAATGTTACAGTATCTTCACAATATTCTTAGTGATACTTCCCAGCAACCTTAATTTGTTAAATTCAATACAGTCAACTTCAGAAATATAAATAACCGAACGTCTCTCGTGTGGAGATGTCTAGGTAGCAGGGAAGTCAATTTCATAATGTTAAGCAGTATCAAAATATCAGATCTTTTCCTATTCGATATCGATAGTTGTAGACTATTGGTATAGTATCAAGTACCAGTTACCAATCCCTGCCTAAGTAAAGTCTTATTGTCAGAAAGAAACCTCCCATTTTTTAGGTTTATCAATGACTGGGAACATTAATTAATGAATACCTTTGGGGTGCTAGACCCATTTGAGGTATAAGGGGCCAACCCCGATAGCTGGGTGGTCAAGCTATTGCCACTGACTTCTCTCTGTCCAATCCCCAGTTCCAATCCCTAATACCGTTTTATCAGATTTTAACCCTTCCAATGCTGAGACATCTTTCATCTAAAGCACAAGGACACAAAGATTTTTGGAAAACCATCTTAACACTGTCATGTTGGTATTCATTGGATAGCTTTCGCTGAGTACTGTCAGATGAGTACTGCTAGATGAGTACCCATGTTCCAGGGTTTCAGTCATTTTTCAGGTTTTTCGCATCATTTTGTATTGACCAAGTTAGCCACCAGTGGCATTAAGGTTAATCACGGTAGTTCCTCGGTGCTACCTCAATGTCCCATCACAGTATGTACATTTCCTGGCATCCGTCCAGCCCGCTCCTGAGGAGAGAGAACAACATATGAATACCAAACAATACTATCAGACCAGTGTCCTAGCCAGGATTTAGAAACTGGGTGGTGAAAACTGACAATTGTAAAATATTTGGGTATTTTCAAGGGAGATAAGAACATGTTCTGATAATATTCATATACATGTATTAACTAATTAAGAAAGTGCATAACATCTTTTTGCAATGCCATTGGAATCTTATTGAGTCGATTTTTTTTGCTTTGAAATTGACATTATTAGAAATTCCTCACTATAGTATCTTAGTGTTGTTCAGCGTGATAGTTACCTGAGTGTAGGTTCTTGCAGGTGAGGGCGCCACATTGGCCACAGGTTCTGTACTCCTCCTGACACGTCCGTAAACACTGACAACAACGAGCTGCAAGACAAGAGGGAAATTACCTTTACCATTAACTATCAGTAATTTGGGACACTTTAATAATTACAATCTGTATGGGTTCTGGGTGGCAAATGTTTTCTAAAAATACCTTGATGTTGTATCAGCGAGATTTACAACTAGGTCCATATTTTGTTAAATGGCAACTGGCGATAGATTGAGGTTTAGTGGCCCAAAATTCCTAGGGTTGTTGAAATTTGCCCAAAATTAACGGTAGACAAGGTTAAGGGATCTGATTAGTAAAATGCTTATTGGTAAATATAAGATAATAATTATATACAATATAAAATATATGATATAGCCAAACATGAACAGTTACCAAATCATTCATAGAAACATTAATATGTAATCTAGGTTATAGGATTACCAGGGGTGTCCAACTGTCACATTATCTCATCAGCATGTGACAGAGACCTCAAAACTTGTGACGTGTAAACTGTTAATCACTGGTTAACTCATGTAAGATGTTTCACTTGCATTTTTAAAAACGGAGTATATCTAGAAATTGTGTAAACCCCATTTACTGATCTGACACCGCCTTTTGATTGATCCAGGTCTTCATTATTGCTGCGAAGGCTGATATGGTAGTGTCTCCAGATAGTAATAATTAAACTGATTGTTGCGCATTGCCCACCAAAGATTGCTGTACTTCAGGGCTAATTATCTGTACTCCAGGACTTACATACTTGGTCACCCCAGATCACTGTTATATTAGCCCTTTCAATGCTGAGGCTTTTGAAAACCTTCTAAACCTTAGCTCTTGCTGAGTCTGAGATGCCTGACATAGCCTCAGCATTGGAAGGGTTAACCCTTCCGATGCTGAGGCTACTTTTGTCCAAAGCAAAAGTACACAAAAAATCTGAAAACAATCTAAACCATGTCATGTTGGTATTCATTGGAAAGCTCTCACTGAGTACTCTCTGATGAGTACCTATGTACCAGGGTTTCAGCCATTTTTAAGGTTTTTTGCATCACGTTGTATTGGCTGAATTAGCCACCAGCAGCATATGGGTTAAGTTAGTTCATTTACAATAAACATAAAGGCAGCTCGAGATTTCTGTCCAGATGTGATTTGTCGCCACCTTACCGTTTATTGCAATTGTGGTCTTTTACCTATAGCACTCGGCTCTGAGGACACTTACGTTGATTTTTCGAAATGAACGGTATTCACTGACGTCCCACGCTGGGCATTCGTTACCTACCTTTAAAATGACTAAATCCGCCACCTTCACAACGTCCAATATTGTGTTTGATAGGCACAAATACGTCTTTAATCAACTTCAACTTGATCTGTGTGTGTGACGTCCGCCATCTTGACTAACACGCTCTCGCGTGATTACTTCTCCAAGTCATCGTGTTTTAGGCCTCAAAAATCGGATTTACAAGGGACTACATTGACAACCAAGCACACGGATTGTTTAAACACATATCAAGGACATTGGAAACGCAACTAAGTATAAACAACTTGCAAAAAAAAGTACTTTTGGAAGCAGTTTTCGTTCCGCCCTAGAAAGCTAGCGGAATCATGCGCAACTGTATTTAGCTTATTTGGATTAGACCTCGGAAGCTGGAATAGGAACATCAGTTATAAAAACGACCAGCGTAACCGAGGTCTAATTCATTGGACTAGGGTTAAGTAAACTGTATCAAATACAAGTTCATCTCAACTGGCTTGACTGACGAGCCACTCACATTCTCATGTGATTGGCACAGCTCTTAATTAGCTATAAATTCCTATACTGTAGAATGGCTAATTTGTCTGTGTAACAATTTTTCATAATTTTTCATTTTTGTGTGTTTCTGCTTCTAATATTTCCGAAGTAAGGACATGTGCTTTTTTTTGTTTCTAATTTTTCCGTTTTATGTAGAATTTTAATTTTAGCATACCAAAGAGTATAGTCTTTTAAACTAAGGTCAGGATTTCTCCGTGTTTATTAAGTAAGGACATGTACCATACTGTTTTTTCCAGTGTTGTTTATTTCCTTTTGAAAGCATTCGGTAAAAAAACGAGAAAATAAAATTTACGGAAAAATTAGTCATTCTACAGTATGCGGCCCAGATTGTGAATTGAGATGTAGCAACTTACCGAAGCGATGTTCATTTGGACACACTGCCATGTGATGGTCAACTAATTCAAAATCTATAGAATGTTAAGGAACAAAAAAAACATAGAATGAAAAATTGAAAAGTTTACGTTTCAGGGAATTCCCCTTTTCTTTAGATCGAATTCCTGCATGCGCAATAAAAAAGTACTAAATCTCGTTTCAAGAGTAAATTCCTGTGAACTTAAAAGCAACCTTCATTGCACAAGTTATGCATAACAAATATCTCTTCAACTTTATAATATAATCCCGTAAAAATTTAAATGATTTTTAATGCTTATGTTAATTTAGTTTAAAATTGTAATCCTATGAACTTGAAAATTTTCAACGCATAATTTTTCTCACCTTTACAATATTCATGATATGATACAATATCAATATTTCCTTAACGGAATACCATTACATATTCATATTACTCATATTTGCTACAATCATCCATATCTACGTATCACCATACACAAACCTACAGTAATTTGCTGTATACCTCTTTTTGTAATACAGTATATTTTGTAGGTTTCATACCGCTGTTTTGTATTTCTTTTTATTTCTTGCAAGAACTGAATAAAAATGTTTTAAAAATAAAAAATCATCTTAATGATATTTTCAATGAAATTGCCTGCCTCACAGGGATTTAATTTGGTTGAATTTAGCAATGCTAGCTTTGGAAAATTTGCTTTTAAATACTAAATTTCCTTCATGTAGAGCAACAATTCGATACGATACTGAAATTTCTTAATACGATACTTTCCCCCATTCAATATTAGTATTTAGCATTGTATCGAGTACCAGCACCTATCTCTACTTTTGACAAGGATACGCCCGTGGCAGATAACACAGCTTTCCTTGGTGTCTTCCTCATTCCCTGCAGATAAGCCAAGAGATGACCTGGCTCTCGCAATCAATTTAGTCTCCTTCTTTCCTGCCAGGCCTTTCTGTTTCAACCATCTCTCAATACTGGACACCGCTCCACCTGAAAAGCAGTTATAGAATAAAGTTCAGAACTAAGTATTCAGTAAAGTTCACCAGAAACAGCTCAACTTGAAAAGCACGGGTGTAATTGATATGAGAAGTATTGTTCCATAGAAATCATTTTTCCCATTAATTGTAAAAAATATTACATCAATTGTCATGGCAATTAATTGATAAAAGAATCACCACCAATACAATGGAACCCCTCGAAGTGACTACCCCTCTAAATTGACCACCCCTCTAAAGTAACCATATTTTGCCAGTCCCAGACTAACCTCCTTTTTTGTATTAGTTTTATAGTAAAGGTTGACCACCCCTCGAAGTTGAACAAATGTTGCTGGTCCTGCAGGTCACTTTAGAGGAGATCCCCTGTGCATCAACTTGTTTGATATAAATATCTCCCCGACTACAGTAACTGTAGAAAAGGAAATAATTCCAAGCATGTAATTAATCCGAATTTACCGAATTACGGAATCTCGATATAATTAAATTTGATTTTAAATCTGCTTCCCATCTGTGTTAATTTGTAATAAAACTGTTAGGTAAAATAAAATTCCGAAAGGTCATTCTTGGTCAAATTCAGTATATTTGCACCCTGGATTAATTTCTTATTCTATTGTATATAGTGCACAGTTGTACCCACCTATTCTCTCTGTATTTTCCTCCTGGAGGGGGCGTGTGGTACCTAATCGCTCTAGGTAGTGGACAAAGTACTTGTGAAGTATCACTTCTTCCACCTCCTGCAGTGACCTCTCTGTCTACAACAGCAAAATGGATACTTAACACATCAAAAGTATAGTAGAGTCTTAGATAAATAAAAACAAGTGGATATGAAACCAGCTGGTCCACCAGAACAGGCTAGCCTGAACCAATAGCCCAAAAGTCGTGCTCTGCGCATGCTCAGATGATGCTGGCGCACAGGTTTCTCTGTTATGTAGATGATATGAGATCCTGATTGGTCCTTGTTGCCACATGCGTGACCACACGCTGATTGCCAGATCAGAAACCCCTGTCGTGTCCAGTCCTTCACTATAGCACATATGGTAATTGGTCTCTCACTACTTATCCATTTCTTTTCTTCATCTAAGGTATAGTAAACAGTTATTGCCTGGCTTGTTGGTGGATAGTGCAGATAATTCCCTTCGAGGGGTGATAATCTGCACTATCCACCAACAAGCCAGGCAATAACTGTGTTGTTATGCCGAATATTGTATAGGCCTAACAAGCGTCAAAATCGTAAGACAGGACCAGAGCTGATTTTGATGTTTAGCGGCAGCATTCATATAATAAACCGACTAATGAATCGGTGCACCGGTGAACCATACAGTGTACTTAAAACTATAATTGTAATCGCCATATCCGTTGAAGAACTCTTGCAAACACCTGATCAATGTTTCAGCAAGCTAATGTCATTGTTATTTCAGTTTGACTAATAATTAGTTGTCAACCGGCCCAACACATTTCACCCGGTCTCATTAATCAAATGCGGCCGGCAGACATGGAATAGGGTAGATTATGGACCGGCAATAATTCACCTGCTTGTGCAATTATTCCACTCTTTCTGGTTGATAGGGTGAATCATTAAATGACTCTTAACATAGGGTGAGGTATAACAATATACATTATTAGCCGATTCACAAGAAAACAAAATGAAACAAAATACAAAGTACATTTATAGGATAATAATTACAAGCGAATGTGTAGAAAACTTTGACATACAAACATACATCCTTCAGAACGTGTCGTCTGGTTCTATGATTCTTTTTGAGAATCGCTTCAAAAGCAAGTATGATTTTTGACAAAATATTTTGACCCTGCATCTGAATCTAGGCATTGCCAACCTTAAAACCTTTGTGTTACTATTAGTTATCCTTGTTGTGAGGATGGTGTACGGCAAGATGTCTGCTAGAAGCCAGCAGGTATTGCACGAGGCCCGCTGGCTTCTCGCAGACATCTTCCCGTACACCATCTTCACAACAAGGATAACTAATTTATCCTCAGCTCCCCCCCATCCCCACATAAATGTTTAACTACTAAGCACAACAAATTTGAGGGTCAAGTTCGATATGCAATATCATACCCAGTACTACTACCCCTATATTGACTAGTGTTCTTTTGATTGTTCGAACATCCCAAACAGTGTTTGTTTATGCCTCCAATTATGATGGTCGAACACAATTTTTCATGTTCAAACAAAAAAATCTATGAACATGTATGACAATTCCATTCAGAAAATAGGTAGACGTTCGGTAGTCCATCTGGCCAGAATAAAAACTGAAACAAAAGTTTATTAACCCGTTTATGGCCCCACAAAACAGGAAACACTGCTGGACCGCTCTAGAGAGATGTATGGAGCCAAAAACATGAGCGTTCAATGTAAACATGCTGCCATTACTATTTACCTCACGTCATAGGGTACAGCATGTTGACTATATGACATATAGAGGTGTTTTGAAGCGTTATCTTATAAATCGATGTAAATAGTAATGACGGCATGCAAAACCGTGTGTGCACAACTTGGATTAATAATCGATCATCAGTCGATCAGATGGACCGGTGATCGATCTTGAAAATTGTGACCGAATCCAAACACTAATATCGACACATGGTCAAAAAGAGAAGCAGTTACCTGATTGAATTGCTCAGGAGGCATCAACTTCTTATTGCACTTCTCGGCCACAAGAAAATACCTGAAAGTTACAAACACAATATGCCAAATATTACTACTATTCAAAAGGTAATATTTTCATTATTTGGAAATTATGAAAATAAACATCTAAATGTTATCATGGAAATTATTCCTTTAAGTAGTTTTCCCATTATCATTCTAACCAATATTTTGACATATTCAGAAATAATTGCTAAAAAGAATCATCAAAATCCAGTCTTTCCATTAACACAAGGTAAATAAATGACGCATTGCCATGTCATGTCTAGGAGAGGGCAGATGGCAATGTTAACTCTAATATCAGAAGTGATTCTTTGTTTTGAATAATAACTGCCACCAAAGGAGCTAGAGGGACGTCTATCCCACTCCCAAGTATAATCATCCTATCATATCATATAATAGATGCAATGAAGAAGGTTAGGTATTGGCACCTTTAAAATCTCCCGGTATGCTACAATATCATGATTTAATATTTCCTGAATTGATACGATATCTTAACCATATTTTAAACAATATTATACCTGCCTCTCAGGGACTTAATTTTGATAAAATTAAGCACCGTAAGCTTTCAGAAATTCCCCAATGAATAGCAAAATACCTTTGAGCAGAGAGGTCCATGTAGCAAATAAGTCAATTTTCTATATATTCTAACTTTCAACGATACTATACCATATTCATTTTTTTCAATTCAATAATTTTTCCCCATTCAATATAGCTATTGGTATAGTATTGTGTAACAGTACCAATCCCTAAAGAAGGTATTTCTATTGAACCCTCTAGAATACATACCTTAGAAGCTTTGCTTCCATGACTGTTAGATCATTAGGATTCTTGAGTTTTAAATCTTCAATTTGTTTGATTGGTTCCAGTGTTTTAGGGTTTTTCAACATCGTCTCCCGGCAGTATTCTAGTATATCATACATTGTGGAGAGATCTGAAAGATGATAGTATTCTGTGTAGAAATTTAGGCAGTAAGGAATATGACTTATTGAAAATCCTTCAGAGTCAATTCTATGCATGACCTTCAACAGGTCTTTACAGCTTATAATAATAATAATAATAATAATATTAATAATAATAAAATTAATAATAATAATAATAATAATAATAATAATCTTTATTTCATGAGGGTAACACAGTCAAATACAGGATTTGATTTTCCCTATGGCCCTCAGATTTAAGGATTATACCTTTCGGCAATTCCCAAAATTTTACCAGCCCAGGTTGAGCTATTTGGCTACTTCAGATCCTTAACTACAAACTAGATTTAATAGTCTATTGTGTCAAAAAATGCAGTTCACACTGCATCAGACTGCTCAGCCATGGAGGCTGTTGCCCCCCCCCCCCAAACACAGTTTTGGGCCAGTAATAAAAGACCTTAACTGGTCCTACAGGACTAGTAGACTTTCTATTTGGGGAGATTCTTGAAATAAACGAAGATAAAATACTAGTAACTAGAAATAATTGTCGGTGAATTCTGACCAATGTTTTCCATTGTTACTTTAAAGAAAAACTTTTAGGACCAGTAAAAGATTTGCAGGAGCAGTAGATCCTAATAGGTGTTGATGGTCCTACAGGGCCAGTAACATTTTGAGTAAGCGTCGAGGCCTGCTTTCTGGGTTGGACTTCTCGCATTACCTTGTGTGGATTCTGATTTCTGGACAACACTGTCAATTATGCTCTCCTTCTCCGGCAGAGCTTGGATATGAACCTGGAGGATAGGAGGGAGAAAATGGTAACATGAATTTATCTATGAAATGATAGAACTACATGTTGATCAAAACTAGTGAGCATTCAACAGAATAGACCTTTGATTTGTACCTTATTAGATTGTTCACTACACTTACACAGCTTAAAATACATCCAATCTGAAACAAGAAAGACTTAAAGACTAAAATTCATACCATCTATCATTCCTACTTAAAGCACATTTATGCTAATAGCAGCAAAAAGTGACCAGACTATTTTGGTGAGATTTTGCATATTTTGGAAAATACCCAGAGGGAAAAGTTTTAACAAAAAATTAGCGATATTGTCCCACTCTATAACTGCACAGCAAACAAACATTCTATAAATCCATCCCCTTTAAAACTCAAGCAAACTTTTACTGATAAAAAAACTATCCAAACCTATATCTATATCAATATTTACTATCTAATATTTGTTTACACATCTTACCCATAATCAGGGTGTGCCACCAGAGGCAATCAGTTACTAGGAGTGTCTGGTATTCATGTGTCATGTTCTTAGAATTGCAATTGACCTGCGTGAACTATGTAGGTATATATATCCATGTTAGAACATTGTAAGGGATCCTTTAGCTGGGAGCTGCCTGGCTGATTGGAAGCAACCCCAAGCTGTGGATTGCCCACATTGGAAGTAGATGTAATAAATAGTTTGAATACAACTATCAGTCTTCAAGTTGAATTTTCCATTATTATAGCAGCATGGCTTACCTTGAGTGTCTCCCGTAACATAAGATGGTCATAATAGGATGAAGGGCTGAAAATATGCACGAGATAATATATATTTTTGTGCCACAATCCAAGGGGTTAGTAAAATGTTTTCCCTTGTAGCCATATCCAATGCGTAAAAGTGGAGAAATAAATGCATTTCAACTACTTTTCAAACAAGATTGAAATACAGTTTTGGTATTACACTATGGGAATTTTGATATTTGTCACAGCTGCAGACTTCAAATGGTTGATCTTTTGGACTACTTACAATTCCTATGATATAATGTAGAACTAATTAAGATTTGTGTGGGACTGGTAGATTATACCACTAACAAAATGAATATTTGTTGCAACCACAGATTTCACATGGGTGATGTTTTGACTATTTCCAATTTTGTAATATAATGTATGACTAGTTGAGATTTCAGCAGGACTGGAAGATTGAGAAAAAAATTTGGATGAAAAAATATTTGGATGAAGAAAAAATCTGGCAGACTGTTCCACCATCAGGGTACAACAATATTAGGTGCACACACATTTAGAACTATCTTGATAACAACGCAATATTTAGGAAATATTTGACAAAACATTGTTCCTGTTGATTTAAACAGTTCTTCTTTGAATATTGTTCAAATATATTTGTATGCGTTGAGCAGGATCTAGGAACTGGGTGCCTAAAATTGGCAACTGTAGCTTTTAGCTAACAACAATATTAGGTGCACTGCACACACATAGACAACTATCTTGATAACAACACAATATTTAGGAAATTTTTGACAGAAAGTTGTTGTTCCTGTTGGGTTAAACCATTTTTCTTTGAGAAAATGTCCAAATATATCTGTATGCATTGAGCAGGGTCTTAGGCAGACTTAGAAACTGGGTGCCTAAAATTGGCAATTGCAACATTTTTGGGCAACCTATTTTACACGGGTGGCAACAATTAGCTCAGATTACAGACATAAATATCTATTCACTTATTGAAATAAGGCATAATATCCTCAAAAAATGTTATAGGAATTGTACTCAGGAGGAAAAACTCAAGCATATGCTTGGACTTGACATTTTAAGAATTTAATCAAAGCAAAATTTGGGTGCTCTGCTGGATACGACTGTGGCGTTGAGACAGAGTTTAATTGAAATTAGAAATTTATATGTGTCCTGCAAATTCAAAGAGATAAGGATCCTACCTTTCTACGAAGAAAAGAAACGTGGCGTTTCTGGAATAGACAGCTCCGTGACATGTCCATTTCTCTGCATCTTCAAAACTCTTGGATTTTTCGATTAATTCTGGAGTTCCTATGACGAGTTTTCCTGAAAGATACAGGACAATAAATTCCTAAATTAATATCAAATCATAAATGACCAACAAGATAGAGACCCATTTCTCTGCATTCTCAAAATTCTTGGACTTTTTCGATTAATTCTGGAGTTCCTATGAAGAGTTTTCCTAGAAGGTACAGGGCAATAAATTCCTCAATTAATATCAAATCATTAATGACCAACATATATATATATATATATATATATATATATATATATATATATATACATGTATATATATATTTATATATCTTTCTCTATTCTATCCATTCTACTGTCTGTCCATCTATGAGGAAATAGGGCAAGTTCTTTATCATATATCATGAACACCCCAGAGATGTGAACACCTCCTAAAAACTATTTTCCCCAGCCCCATTTGTATCCTTTACATTATGACAAAAATCCTGAGATGTGAACCTCCCCTAATGGGAACGTATTTTCCCTGGTCCAGAGGTGCTCCCATCTCTGAAGGTTCACTGTATATAGAATTTGTTTACTCCTTAGAAACATATCAAGCATCGATGTCTTTATCAAATTGCAGAACCCTCAAACTTCTCAATACAGTTTGTATAGACAGCAGCTAAACATGAATGTAATATACTATTAAAAATTACACTAAAAAGAAAAACATTTCTGATTCAAAAAGGCAAATGAAAATAACGAACCGTTTTTTACTGACAAGGAGATAGTTTGCAGGATCCCGTCCACGGAAGTTATCAGAATCTGCGTGCCATGGCAAGATATGCCTGATACCGGCTCTGTGTTGCGTCCTACCATTAGACTGGTCGATACTTCACTGACAGTGCTACCACCTGGTGTTATTCGACTGAACTGCAGATGGCTTTCCTTTGCAGAAACTAATACCCCAACCTAGAAAATAAGAAAATCTACAATCACACATGAAATAGAAACACAA
The DNA here is from genome assembly GCA_963942565.1 of Maea johnstoni. Classification (NCBI taxonomy): domain Eukaryota; kingdom Metazoa; phylum Annelida; class Polychaeta; order Spionida; family Magelonidae; genus Maea; species Maea johnstoni. Next base: position 34,282,903 of record OZ012696.1, read on the forward strand.
TATAATACAAAATACTGATATTGAATGGGGAGATGTATTGTATCATTTTTTATCACCTGCTCTGCTGTAATTCTCTATGCTGATTGGTCAACAGGTGTTAGACCTGGAGCCGTTCACACTTTGGAGATTCAATATCGAACGGCAGAATTCAATATTACCACTTGGGCAGCAGCCTCGTTCTGACCTTATAAGTTACTTTAAAAAAAATTGAGATGTATTTGTTATTTTTTCTTAGGCCACTCCAATTTAATTACTTGTCTTACAAGCTTTTTTTGGGAAAAAAATCCTGTCAGACTCCAAAAAAAAAGAAAAAAAAAGTCATCTTTGGTGTCTTACGGACGAAAGTGGTTTTGAAATTTTCTGTCAGACTCCAAAAAAAAAAAAAAAAAAAGTGCAAGTTTTAAGAATATTCTTTGTAAGTGTGATTCAATCAACTACAGGAAGCTATCATTGCTGTAGTAGAGCCTCAGACTTGAGGAGGTATACCTCCCACCCTTCAGGTTACAGGGATTAATAGATTGATTGATTTTATTTAGTTGAGAATAGGCTGGTAGAAATATATCACTACCAGTCCTAGTCGTCAGACTCTAAAAAAAAAGAAAAATAATAAAAAAAGTCAAATTTTTCAACTTTTTTTTTTATTCCAAAATGGCTCATTTCCTACCTCCTGAGCACGTAAGACAAGTAAATAAATTGGAGTGGCCTTAGCATGAAAAAGGAGGTGATAAATTTGTTATGCCCTGTTGGAAAGTGCAATCTGGCCTGCTATCCGTCCCTCAGTCATCCAGATCCCGCTCGGCTCCACCAAGTGAGCTCTGGATGACTTCTGATTGCAATTTCCAACAGGGCGTAACTAATAAGATCAGTAGAACTGGTACTGTTTAATGCATTCACAGATGGGACATACTCATGGTCCAACATATTTGTATTTTATATAGCATGGTAATACTTGAGAAATATTTCATTTCGAAGTTGTGGCTGTTGGAATTAACTCTCTCTTCAACTATTTTTAAATCATACTGGTGACCCCTCTGACGGCTGTAAGGTAAACAACATCACTAGGCGATTACTTACCTCTTCGACCCAGCAGAGATGCTGAATGGCCATCATGTCCTTCTCATCCAAAACCACAGCTGAGTCGTCAACACTCAGAGCAGCGTCCTCTGACAGCCATAATGTAAATAACATCATCAGGTCTATGATACTTACCGCTTCGACCCAGCAGAGATGCTGAACAGCCATCTTGTCTTTCTCTCCCAGAACCACAGCGGAATCGGCGTCAACACTCACAGCAGAGTCCTCTGACAGCCGTAACGTAAATAACATCACCAGGCCACAGCTGCTGCCAACTGCTAGGGTCACTGCAAAATCACAGAACAGGGTTTAACCCATTACCGTAAATTCTTGGAAATTTAGACCACCCGAGGAATTTGGGCCACTAGTTATTTTTCAAAATAATTATTGGGAAATATGGATCACCCTTGACCAATCGCTGGTAGCTATTTCACAAAGCATGCACAACTATAACTCTGCTTTATCAGTATTTTCATAAAACATGGGCCACCACCAACCTATAAAAATTGTAACTATTAAAAAGTGTCCCAAATTAACGAGAATTCACGGTGTTGCAAGTTTGTCTGGGCCTTATATACTTTTGTAAATAACGTTGGAATGCAGATTTGTTTGACAAAACATACAAAGGAAGATTATTGGTAATGTTCTGATTGACATTTCTCCTTGAAATATTTTCCCAACTATGCCTTTGCTTAAAAGATATCAACACAATTGTTGGAATGCAGCTTTGTTTTACAAAATATTTAAAGGGAGATTAATGTCATGTTCTGATTGACATTTCTCCTTGATATATTTTCCCAACTACGCCTTTGCTTAAAAGTTATCAACAAAATTGTCAGGCTGTGTTTGGGTTAAAAGCATTAATGGGTTAAACCATTCGTACATGAAATGCACACATGACCTGGCAATTTTTGACCTACCTCAAAATAAGTAGTATTTGAATAGTATGCATTAGGGATAGCTACCGGTACTTTATGGAATACCCAATACCGCCTTACCGGTATCGAATGGTTGAAGTAAAAAAAAAGTTAGAGTGTGAAACTTACATTTGTCTTTTTCCTGGTAACACCAACATAATGACTCAATATTCCCAAGACCAGTTTGAAATGAAGTTACCACAGTACAGTCCTCCCTGCAAAACAACAGGATTACCTACTTGAGTTATACAAAACAAGAAGAAACTATAGAAGTAATGGGAATTGTTGTGCAGATTACAATGGATCTGAAAATATTCATAATGTTGCCTGTATTGATACTTGGTGAGAATGAAGAAATTAAGGAAAAACTTTAATTGAAAAATAAACTTACTACAGATAATGATCTGACTATTTGACGCATGCACAAAGTATTTAATTCCACTAACAGTGCAGAATTGAAATGAAAATTTAACATACAGAGAGTATCTTCTTTTCAATATTGGTGCTGAGCATTTTGGGGATAACAATGACAATTTTAATGCTATAAAATCTCCACTGGTTAATAGCGAGTTACCAAGCTACCTATGTGTTGAGACATCCAGAAGTATATAAGTCAAGTCTACAAATATCTTAACCCTTGTACTGCTGAATTGCTGGATGTAATATACCTTGCCAACTGTGTTGTTTATGGTATACAGGGAGAAAAATGACCATTGGGAGTTAAAGGGCACAACTGTAATCTTGAAGAGTTACCTGCTCGAGTCCAAAAATTGATCGCTCCGAAATTACAAGCTGATGACATTATGATAGCAACACATGCTTCCGATGCATGTGTGGCCTAGTGATGGCCAAAATGTCCAAATTTGCACCAGATTTCCAGAAATAAAATGCTTTTTCTTAAGTCTCTGTGTCAGATGCGTATTATGCCATTTTCTGGTGCACCGATTCTCAATGCCGCGATACACCGTACATGTGCCTGCCATGTGCCGGCGTATGCCGCTGCGAAATTTTGTTTTAAATCGTCTGCCTTAAGGTCTTGTCATTGTGTCCGTAAAACTCGATATTGACTCGAATTTAGGTCGCTAGATTTGCAGAGCGCTCGAGTTCATGTTTTTGGGCCGACTCCCAGCACTAAACAACATAAATGTCAAAGTTTTTTCTTACTGTGAGGAGCATGGAAGCTGAACTTTCCATAAAACAACATGGCCACTTCGCATGGCAACCGCTAAGTAGGACGCTTCCTTAGCAAGCGTATGCAGCCTTGGTTTCTTAGCTTTCGATGGCTCAGAGGGAAAGTCAATAATCTTGGACCAGGCGATAGCTGAAAAAATAATTGTCACAAAATTACTTTCTGATTTCATAGATATTGTCTTAAACTTTTAACCCCTATTCTCTGGTACGGAACAAAGTGCACTATTTTGGAGATATCTTCCTGACAAAAGCAACTTATGGAATATATTCAAAGGGGAAGTATTCACAACAAACCAACCAACAACTTCCCTTCAAATAGTTTGTGAATTCATCCTTCATCATCAAATTAATCTCACAAAAGAATAACTTTTCAAGGACTGCGTGACAGAGCATTAGAACTTATTCTTGCTCCTGTTGAAGCCTCAAATCCAATTCCTGGTTCAGATTATCGAGCCCTTCCACTACCAAACCTACCCCTGATCTTGCCTCACATCATATACAACAATATCATTTCCATAAGAAGACGAGAAATCCTGAGAAATCTGACCAGTGCTTATCAATATCAGCCCTACGCGTGACCAGTAACATTTTGCCACTGGAACCATGGCATCATAGCCTTAGTCAGCAGGGCGTCTTTCGGACAACCAAACCCCCAAAAAACACCCCTCACGACACCCAAATATTTTTTTAGGATAACTCCTTAAAATGTCATATAATTTAAGGTTTTCCACCTCAATATAATTCCTATGACATTGAATAATGATATCATGCCTGATTGTAATGAGTAAATATATGTTTACGGCTGTTACTTCAGTATATTGTTGTCTTCCTGGAAAAACAGGATGCCCAAAATTTTACAATTGTCAATTTTGGACACCCAATTTCTAAATCCTGGCTAAGACCCTGCCATGGGTTATTTACCTTTAGCAGATACAGAGTAGGTGAAGTTCTCCAGCTTCTGAAGATTGGAATTCTTTTTACTGTCGACCCGCAGCGACTTGCCGTCAGGGAAGTCCTCAGCTTGCTGTCTTTGATACCACAGCTCTGACAGCTCAACCACCTGAAAATATAGTTCAACTTTTTACCACCAGGGTGAAATGCACAGCTCCTACAGCTTAACCACCTGTAAATATAGTTCAACTTTTCACCACCAGTGTGACAGTATAACTCCCACAGCTCAACCACCTGAAAATATAGTTCAACCTTTTACCACCAGGGTGAAATGCACAGCTCCTACAGCTTAACCACCTGTAAATATAGTTCAACTTTTCACCACCAGTGTGACAGTACAACTCCCACAGCTCAACCACCTGAAAATATAGTTCAATTTTTCACCACCAGGGTGCAGCTCCCACAGCTCAACCACCTGAAAATATAGTTCAACTTTTCACCACCAGGGTGACAGAACAGCTCCCACAGCTCAACCACCTGAAAATATAGTTCAATTTTTCACCACCAGGGTGCAGCTCCCACAGCTCAACCACCTGAAAATATAGTTCAACTTTTCACCACCAGGGTGACAGTACAGCTCCCACAGCTCAACCACCTTAAAATATAGTTCAACTTTTCACCACCAGGTTGAACGGCACAGCTCCAACAGCTTAACCACCTAAAAATATGGTTCAACTTGTTACCACCAGAGTGAAATGCTGTGAGAAGTCTTCACAATATTACTGTCACGCTTAAAAAGTCAAATAAAAAGAAGTATGTCCTTAGCTGGTGCTCATTTTCCAAATAGAAAATACACAATTTCAATAACTACTAACTACTTACACATTCACAGATAAAGGATTCTATTGATGGGATAGAAAAAGTTGACAGAAGGAAAACTACTTTTTCCACTACTGAATTGAATATTTTCTGGTACAAATGGCAGTCAAGGTCTTAGCCAGGATTTTAAATATGTCTGAAAATGTCCAGATTTAGCTAAGCATTCAGCTTCTTCAAATCGGTGTAGCAACTACCTTTAGTAGCCTATTGTGTCAGAGAGGGCAAATTACACTTCAGCCAGGTCTTTGAAGACGGTTTGATAGGAAAAGACAGGTTATTGGTTCAAAAAAGTAAAAATTAAAAATTCTTCTTAAATCTTTTTTGTTGAGTTTTCAAGGAAACTGCCTGTCCAAAAGTCCAGCTGGATGGGTCCTGGCTATTTCCCTGATTCCAACTGATACCCTTCTGTTTTAGCACATTCACACTTAGGGCAGCAAAAACAGGCCTGACGATTTTGGAAATATTTTACTTACAAAGGCATTTTCTGGAAAACATTTGAAGAAGAAATGTTGATCATAAGCAAAACAACAACTCCCATTCAAATATTTTGTGAACTTTTGCATTGTTTCTAAGTTATTTTCAAAAGTATGAGAGTATCAGACGATACTTTCCAGAGGAACTCTGAGTGCGAATGGGTTAAGGACACTTACCTCTTTCCAGCGATGGTCTGTGTCACCTGCTGAGTAGAGAGACAGTCTGTGGTCCATTGTTAGGGCAGCCAGAATACACCTACAAACAGATACCCACAGTTTTGTAATATACGAGAAAATGCACATAGTGGTAGTATTTTTAGTGTAGTATTGTATTGTATGTTTATTGACTGCAAGAGGGTTTTTACAAAATCATACTAATACAAGTATGTATAAAAATCAACATGACATGTTAGATGACAGAAGAAATAACCAAACTTGTTAAAGCAAAAGACTTGCACTTAAAGTATTAACTAAGTATTGATATTTAAGAAAAATTCGAACTAATGCAATTTTCATAGAGTTAAATATGCAGAAGATGCTTTTCAATGAAAAATCTGACCACGAAAAGATTTATCTATTCAATTAGGCTAATGAAATATAATGCAATAGTTGGGATGTCATATTTGTTTTATTATACCGAACAAAATACAAAACACAAAAGGGGGAAGAATTAGAAACACCAGGGATTTTGGATAAATACTTGTCGTCTGCCTTGTTGAACTTGTTTCACCTGTATGTCACTAGGCAAACTCTGTGGGTGTTCATGGGTATTCTTCGGGCTAGAGGTAACTTATCAATTAGCCCATAGCTGTTGCTATGGGCTAATTGATTAGCCCATAAGCTGGACAACTGGACAACAGCCTGACGCTAAGGAGTGAGGAAAACATGATGATTAATCCATGGCCGTTGACCAGCCAGAATCAAGAATCTTCACATGAGGTACAATAATATTGAATATCCTACCTTCCAAGAGGATCGCCCCCTGGTGGTGACCAGAAAATCTGCCGGAAGCCTTTGTACGACGGACTCACACACCTTGTAGGGCTGAGAGTGTGGTTCATTGTCAAGCAATACATTTCCTCTGAAAGAGACAAAGTAGCAGGCACCAACATAAGTTTCAGAACTAAATTGCCATGCGGGGCAAGTAGTAAGTGACTTTTACTTGTCCAACAAAACTTTTGGCTTGCCGAAATAGGTTATAACCAATGCTAGAATGGCATGTATTATTTATCATGGATTAAATGATTTGAAAATCGTTTTCTTTTTGATTATGTTGCATTGTTTGTACATAGTCCTAGGTTTTTGTGCCATTTTCTATTTAAAATGTGTAGACTGCTCAGAAAATCAGCTTGCCCATTCGGGCAAGTACAAACTAAAATGTACTTGCCCAAAAGCCATTTTTTCTGAAATTTACTTGCCAGGCGTAGGTATTTTGGTGCCTAAGTGGCAAGTTTGCATGAAAAGATATGGGTCAGCTTCTAAAACTAATGTCCCCGAAGAAGGACATAGTGTTCAGGGTTATGAGCGTCTTGGTGCAAAGGGATTTATTTGGACATGTACAATAAAATAATTTCTACTAAATTAGCAGGGACTTTAGAAATAATTCTACAATCCTATATTCCCTGCATGAAAAGTTACTCCTGTTTTCATATACCCTTCATACCCCTATTTTCACATTTTGACATAACCATGTAATGATGTAGTTACAAACATCACTGTGCTGTTATATCATTTATAATCATGATTACATTGTGATAAATGAAGTTAATTCTGATTTCATTGTTAGATTGGAATTTAAAGAATTACATAAATTATACAAGCCTGTCCTGTGTCATTTACCAGTGTTAGCCATAGGGTCCAAAAAAGTTGCTTCCACACTAATATCAAGGTCCAGAAAATCCTGCGTCCTGATCATTGGCCACAAATGAGTGTTGACTATCTATGCCAACAAATGTGGTCACTTAGGGGGGTAAGGGGTTAAATGGGTAGATTTCATTATCCAGCTTGTGAAGTTGAGTTGACTGTGCTACTGCTTACAGCCCAAAGAACTGTTGTGAACAGGAAATTTATGGGTTCTTAATGGTAATTTTATGCGTCCTCTCTGGACGCAGCCACTTCACACCTCTGGGTCCATACCACTTGACTATGCTGCGTCAAAAGGATATGCAGACGGAGTCCTTGCGATCCCTGATTTACATTATGCCAGGGAAGTGGGACATGCATCACAGTCCTACACTCATACCAAGGCCTGATTGACAATACTCACCATTATCTAGTTTCTCTTCTAAACTTTCTCTGGACACACCCACATCAAACTCTCTGGTTTCTGACTTTGCTGGCAGGAAATGTTTGTTAATGATCATTCTGGGCTGCCAGCTCGTTGGGCTGAACTGGAGTTCCTAAAAGTAGAAAACTTTTTTTTCTTTAACCAATTCATTCCTAAAGTCCATAGGCTAATATGATGTCGGCATGGCCAGGAAGCGAGAGAAGCTTTGGATGATTTCATTCTTTTTTTAGTTCCGACCAAAAGATTGACCAAAAATATATTGACCGAAATAATAATGGCATAAAAATTTGAACGATTTCAACCTGTCGCAAAATATACATTTCGGAACCGATTTTCAAGAGAATTTAATAGCCAGTAGAATGTATTCTGGCGGTTCTAACGATCTAAACTGCATTAGAATTGGCCATACGGAAAGGCGAGTACTTCAGTTTTAATGTGAATATAGTAGAGGTTATCGCTGTACATACAACTTCATCCTGTCGCTTAAATCTTCATTTTGCAACAGGTTTAAAAAGAAAAGTAAACGGCCATTGGAATGAATTCTGGCGGTTCTAACGATCTAAACCGCATCATCATTCCAACCTTGTCAGAGGCCCCAGTAAATTTGGATTGACAAGTACCCAAGAAGAAGAAGAAGATGTGTGGGAATTTACCCTAATTTTGTCTCATGGCATACAAATTATTACAATTTCAAACTATCGCAAAATATACATTTCGCAACTGATTTTAAAGAGAATTCCATGGCCAGTAGAATGAATTCTTGCGGTTCTAACGATATAAACTGCATTAAAACTGACCCACGGACAGGCGAGAAATTCAGTTTTAACGTGGATATAGTAGCGGCCACTAGTGATGTCATTGATATGAAATTTTATCGATTCGATTAATTGATATATATTTCGATTCGATACACCGTAAAGTGCTCGTGGGGCACAATTATTTGTAGGGATGTCACGGTTATCCCTTTTTTTCAATTTGATTAATTGCTATACTCTTTCTGATATATATTGATTGGATTCGATTCAGTTCGATAACCTGTGTCATGGCCATATGCCTGAGTAAAGTACACCATTCCTTCCAATTTCTCTTACAAATGCCATAGAAAATAGTTCAATATTTAGTAAGAGTTTCACTTTGTGTTAGTTTAACAGGAAAATATCTGGGAAAGGTGTATTTTTTAAAATAATCATACGCCGTTATTGGGGTGCAGAATATCGATTATTATGATTCGATACACAACCATTCGATTCGATTTAATTGACAAAGTGAAAATGTCGAACAATCGATTTGTCGACTATCGATGACATCCCTAGCGGCCACGGGTGACAGCACCCACAACAATGGCATGGCCAGGAAGCGAGCGTAGCTTTGGATGATTTCATTTTTCTTTTAGCTTCTGACCAAAAGCCAGCATTGATTGACCGAAAATTAATGGAATACAAATTATTATGATTTCAAACTGTCGCATAATATACATTTCGCAACCGATTTTAAAGAGAATTCAATGGCCAGTAGAATGAATTCTGGTGGTTCAAACGATATAAACTGCATCAAAATTGACCCACAGACAGGCAAGAAATTCAGTTTTGACGTGGATATAGTAGCGGCTTGGATTAAGAAAAGAATGGATATGTAACGAGAGACCAATTACTATATGCCCTATAGTTACATGCTAGCCTCATGCCAGGACTAGCAGATAAGGCAGCAGCACGAGGCAGATAAGGCAGCAGCACGAGGTCACGTGGGAACAAGGACCAATCAGGGCTCCCGCATCGATTACATTACAGAGAAACCTTATCTCCACCACCTGCTGGGGGTGCCCAGAGCACCTATTAGCGACTATTAATTGACACTGGTTGAGGCTAGCATGTTCAGGTTGACCGGCTGGTTTCCATTCCATGTGTTGGTCTTCTAAGGTAGCGGCCACAGCGTGGCAGCATCCACAACAATACACGTTCATTCATGCACGTTTCATCCAATGGAGGCGTGTAAATTTACATACTACATACATTACGTAATTGTCGACCAATGAAATTGGTCGTTACTTAAACTACATTCAACAGCGGAAGTCAGACGCGCGTAGTACGCTCTCGTTGCACGCTCACGTTGGACGGTATTGTTGACCACGACGACTTTTGGGGTCCCTGTATGTATTTCTTAGTGACGTCATATACACGCACGCTCTATTGCATGACTGCGAGGCTTCGTGAAAGGCCTGCGGCCTTTCCGAGCTTCGCTCGCTATAAAGATCCTATTTTGAAAACATTCTCAAGACAAGAGCATTTCCATTCCGGAAATATTCAAAGAAGTATTCCACTCTGCATTCTCTTACTGACCAAGCCAGTGTCGCATGTGTCACAGGGCTGAAGCATTACCACCGACTGCTAGCCATCTTTATCCACTACCTGTGCTTGAATCAAGTGAGAAAGTTGCCTGTGACTTGGGGTTTGGCGGTAGTTTTCGTCGGGCACTGCAGTTTACTCAACCACATACAACTGGCTAGTCAGGACTTAGCCAAAATAAAGTGACAATAAATACCAGCCTCACATGTAACAAGTTTATTGCCACAGTTTCCAGTTGGCTTACATGTTGCCTATACAAATGTGTGACATGGTGAAGTGCTGTACAACGGAATCTATTCAATAAGAGATGGAAATTTTCCTTCCAGGTCCAGCTTTCTATCTTTTATCGATAACTATAGCCGTTAAAAAGTCGTGCATATCCCAATTAACAATCAAAAGTAAGTTAGTCTGCACTGAAAAAAATGAAAGTTATGTAGAAAAAAACATTTCACTCAATTATCGCTCACAAGTTCAACAAAATGTAAATCAGTTAAAACTCAAATCACGGATTTTCAATTGTTACTCATCGCACTGACCAGGATATAGAATCCGCCCTCTGTACATAATGCGACATGTCCTCCCTCTGATGCTACCAGACAAGGGTTGCGACAGGTAGCATGTGGAAATCCCAAAACACTGCCCACGCTGAACATGTTTGTTTACCGGCGAATTGCATTTGTAAGCGAAGATTTGATTGGTTATCTTGAAGATTCTAACCAATCAACAGCGCTGTACTTTCCCCCACACTTTTTGATCACGTGGTACTATTGTGGGCAATCGATTTTAAACCCGAATTTGCCTGGCTCACATATTTCGTGAATAGGCAATCACTATGTGCAGTTCGGTTCTTGTAAATCGAACGCACACTCCATGAGTAAACTGACAGCCTACATGTGTCCATTGAGCTATAGTGGAATTTGTATTGAATATGGATTTCAAATTTAATTTTTCTGCTCCATCTGAAGAAGGAACTAAAGGTGTAGAGGGTCAGATAAGATCATGTTTTTATCATATCTAAAAAAAATAACAGATTCCTAGTTGTTGCCAAAATTGTATTTAAATAACCTAGATAACGTATTCGCCCGATTAAGTTGGAAAATTTTTCTTCTGTAGCAGGGGTTTTGTCAAACATTTGTAATATGACGCTGGCATGGCCAGGAAGCGAGCGAAGCTTTGGATTATTTCATTTTTTTTTTACTTCTGACCAAAATACAACATTGATTGACCGTAAATTAATGGCATACAAAACATTACGATTTTAAACTGTCTTAAAATTTATATTTCGCAACTGATTTTGACGAGAATTCGATGGCCAGTAGAATGAATTCTGGCGGCTCTATCGATTTAAACCGCATTAAAATTGACCCACGGACAGGCGAGAAATTCAGTTTTAACTTGGATATATAGTAGCGGCAACGGCGTGGTATGACGAGGAAGCGAGCCGAGATGAGCCACGGACGGGCGAGAAATTCAGTTTTAACGTGGATATACATGTAGTAGCGGCCACTTTCATTCATATTTCGCAACTGATTTTGACGAGAATTCTGGCGGTTCTATCGATCTAAACCGCAATGTCAGTAGAATGAATTCAGGCGGTTCTAAACTGCATTATAATTGAATTGCATTCATATTTCGCAACTGATTTTGACGAGAATTCAGTGGCCAGTACAATGAATTCTGGCGGCTCTATCGATCTAAACCGCAATGGTCAGTAGAATGAATTCAGGCGGTTCTAAACTGCATTCGAATTGAGCCACGGACGGGCGAGAAATTAAGTTTTAACGTGGATATACATGTAGAAGCGGCCACTTTCATTCACGCACGTGCATTTATGCATTTCATCCAATGGGATGAAATGTAAGTGTTTGGTATTGTTGCACTGCACATTACGTCATTGTCGACCAATGAAATCGGTCGTTACTTAACGCCTAAAGAAATCCTCCAGAAAGGAAGTCGTCCGCACGTTGAGTGATATTGTTGTCCCGCACGTGGGACGGTGACAACTTTCTGGGTCCCTGTATGTATTTCTTATAGTGACGTCATATACACTTACGCGCAATTGAGGGATTGCGAGGCTTCGCGAAAGGCCTACGGCCTTTCGAGCTTCGCTCGCTAATATGACGCTGGCATGGCCAGGAAGCGAGCGAAGCTTTGGATGATCATTTTTTTTTACTTCTGACCAAAATACAGCATTGATTGACCGTAAATTAATGGCATACAAAACATTACGATTTTAAACTGTCTTAAAATTTATATTTCGCAGCTGATTTTGACGAGAATGCAATGGCCAGTAGAATGAATTCTGGCGGTTCTATCCATCTAAACCGCATTAAAATTGACCCACGGACAGGCGAGAAATTCAGTTTTAACTTGGATATAGTAGCGGCCACGGCGTGGTATGGCCAGGAAGCGAGCCGAGAATTGAGCCACAGACGGGCGAGAAATTCAGTTTTAACGTTGATATACATGTAGTAGCGGCCACTTTCATTCATATTTCGCAACTGATTTTGACGAGAATTCAATGGCCAGTACAATGAATTCTGGCGGTTCTATCGATCTAAACCGCAATGGTCAGTAGAATGAATTCAGGCGGTTCTAAACTGCATTAGAATTAAGCCACGGACGGGCGAGAAATTAAGTTTTAACGTGGATATACATGTAGAAGCGGCCACTTTCATTCACGCACGTGCATTCATGCATTTCATCCAATGGGATGAAATGTTAGTGTTTGGTATTGTTGTACTGCACATTACGTCATTGTCGACCAATGAAATCGGTCGTTACTTAACGCCTAAAGAAATCCTCCAGAAAGGAAGTCGTCCGCACGTTGAGTGATATTGTTGTCCCGCACGTTGGACGATATTGTTGTCCCGCACGTGGGACGGTGACAACTTTCTCGGTCCGTGTATGTATTTCTTATAGTGATAGTGACGTCATATACACTCATATACACACACGCGCAATTGAGGGATTGCGAGGCTTCGCGAAAGGCCTACGGCCTTTCGAGCTTCGCTCGCTATAACCGCACCCCCCAATGAGTGCCGATCGCGGTGTTACGTACCGCAACAAGAAATGGCCGATAGATGGCAGTTACGGTCGCCATCTATAAACCATCTCGATCTACTAAAACAGTAGAAATTTTACATGAGGAGACGACCTGTGGCGCTTGCTGGTCCCCCAAAATCGGCGAAAAATTGGGGGGTGCGCTTATTTAAGACAGTGCGCTTAATCGGGCGAATACGGTATTCCATTTATTGGAGATGTCTGATGGAAGAGCTTTTTATCATTAAAAATAAAATGGATGTTCAGTTGCAGGCTGAGTTCCACAATTCTCCCTTGCCACACAGTTGAGTTGTCAGGTATATTTGGCAGTCAAATGATAAGATCTCCTTTGTGACACTGCACAACAAGATAATAAGAGGAAGCTTAACTTTGAAAGAGCGAAGATGATGATTAACAAAATTCAAAGTCAACTAGCCCTTGAAATTTTTATCGTCTCCAGTCTGGAACTAATACCTTTTAATATTTTTTCACTGAAGATGCTGAAGAAACTCCTGCAGAAAAGAAAGCCTCAAGTGCAGTGTTGCGGCCAGCAGTGGAGGTGAAGATCACAACGCAATCTAAGGTAAGACATTAGATGACCAAACACAAGTGGATTCGAAACCAGCCGGCCAACCTTAACATGCTAGCCTCAACCAGCGTCAACTAATAGCCCCCTAATAGCCCTAAATTGGTGCCCAGCTGATGGTGGAGATCAGGTTTCTTTGTACTGTAATCGATACAAAAGCCCTGATTGGTCCTTGTTCCCACGTGACCTCACGCTGCTGCCAGTCAGTGACTCCTGGCATGTGTCCAGCTAGACCCGGTTTGTGTCTCTATCCAGGCCAGCTGTTCTTGATACTGACGTCTATATGGCCTTCAGAGACATGGTACCACTCCATTGTAAAAATCTGCCACCCATTACGGTGAATTCACCGTAGTGGATTTCTCGCGTGATAAGGCGAGTGTCACGGCCAGACTTAAACCAATGAATCATGTACATGTTTTACTATATATATGGCTTAAGTCGGCAGGTGACAATGGCTGAAGTGTTTTATAATCTTAGAAAGAAGTTCTGAAGCGGCAATTTCCGCCATTTTAAATTTCCGACATTTGCTTTAGGCCTGACTAATCGAGCACCTGTCAAGACATTAGTAGCGTCTGTTCGCATATAACAGACGCTCCTAATGTCTTGGCAGGTGCTCGATTAGTCAGACCTAAAGCAATGTCGGAAATTTATAATGGCGGAAATTGCCGCTTCAGAATTCAGAACTTCTTTCTAAGATTATAAAACAAACCGGGTCTAGTGTCCAGCATCTCACTATAGTGCATATATATAGTAATTGATCTCTTGCTACATATCCATTCTTTTCTTTATCCAAGGTAAGACTTACTGAATATTGTGTTTCAGCAAATTCTTGAAACTCAAGCACTCGTGTTCTTTTACAACCATATGCTCAAGTCGCTCATATTTGTAACAGAATTAAGAAACTGTCACAGTATCACTTATCTCCGCTATGGATTAATTACCAGTTTACCTCATGAGTCAGGATAAGGACAACATGGTTGGAATATATGTGGTCAGTAACTTTTTGTGCAGGTATCAAGTTACATTGCTAACGATCGGAACTCCATAAGCCATGGGTTTCCAAATGCCTGAGCGCGTAAATTTTAAGCTGCAACTTTTCAAACTTGGGCACATGGAAGAGACCCAGGTAATCAGCCCATCACTTATAGGAGTAGCCATCTCACTGAAAGAGTTAGAATAATTCCAAGATTGTACAACAGTACAAGATCCAACAACTGCACTACAGTAAATTCCCTGTAATTTGGACCACCCTAAGAATCTGGACCACCATGATTATTTTACAGTATAACTACCAGGATATCTGGGCCACTGCCCTTCCTTGTTGATAGAGATTAATCTGGCTGATACATACAAACATAGCGCCCCCCCCCCCCCCCCCTTAGTTATTTTACAGTATAACTACCAGGATGTCTGGGCCACTGCTCTTCCTTGTTGATGGAGATTTATCAGAATATAGGCCACCCTTTGAATCTGGCTGATACATGTTCCCCATATAACAGCTCTCATGCCAGGTCTGGTGGCGTTTGACACTGCAACCAATGAGCTACATGTTAGCTTGTCTAGTTAATCCATTTCCTTCGAAAAAATGCTAATATGGTGGACTACAATGGATTACATAGTGGTCACAAAACACAAAAAATGAACAATCACTCCATACTCTTTTCAGAAGGATATTTTTGATGGCGATGTTTTGGCGATGGAGCTACAGAGTGGGCAGGTGGTGCGTTATGTCAGTGCTGCGGCCACCGAGGTTGATATCCTGAGTCGGGGAGAAGAAACCTCCGACATCCTAAAGGCTATAGAACAGCACTCAGATCTCATCCCACATGTTTATGAAGGTAAGGAATTTGTAATTTTGGTTTTACATCACTTTTTCTGCCATGATGTCCTAGGAATGTATAGGAAGTTTTTACTGCAGGAACTCAAAGTTTTCCAACAAGTTGCCCTAGCCTAGTATATATAGCAGACATGCATGGTGTTTACAAATCAAAGTACCTTTTATTGATCAAGAAAACATCATTTGAGGTAAAACACTGTAAAATTGAAACTGTGGTCTTATCTAGGTCAGCTCAAGCACGTAAGTTAAAGATTACTTATAGTTGAAACACCAAGACCTCAGGGATTAGATAACCATTGTTAGAAAGGGGACAAGAGCGCTGAACTAGGAGATGTCTTATTCTGAGTGTGTCACCAGCATCACAGGCTTAAGAACAGTATTTCACAGAAAGAGACCTAAAGTTTAAATTAATCCAATGTCAAGCAAACTTAACAAAGTGATCAACATATTGACGCCATTACATATCTCTCTTGTTTTTTTCTGACAGGAGGCCTGAAGATCTGGGAGTGTTCTGAGGACCTGACCGAGTATGTGTCGTCACTGAATATTGCGTTCAGGGGACTCAACGTTCTAGAGGTAGGAATGCATCCTAGAAAGTAGATTGGCTTCCCATAGAGAAGAGGCACCCATAACCCATTCATACCTTGAGATCTAGATGACTAGAGTCGTCTGGACCTTTGATACTTTTGACAATAAGTTTGTTATCAAGCATAAATTTGCAAAATATTTGAAGAAGAGTTGTAGATTAACTTCTGATGAACAATTCTCCTTCATTTACCTTCGAGGGATACCGCCAAATTAGTCAGGCAGTTTTGGCTGCTGCAGGCATGTATGGATTAAGAAATCTTGCAATTTAAAAGTTTTTGATTTTCAAAAGGTTTTTTATTCATTTTCCTGACTGCCGAGCTCCGCGGCTAAATTGTGCAATATTCTAAATTACACTCAAAGCAACAACGTTGTTACAGACATAGTATCTCAGTGTATCCAAGTATAACAAATATTATTTATATTAAGCTATTTAAAATTGAAGTAGATGGCTGCAAGTCAAAGTGCGGTTTCATCTGGCTAGAGTAGGATCCTTTGTAAAACTGAAATTAGGTCATCCTCAGGATTAGCCATCTAACCCATTATTCGACTTTCGGGAAACAGCCCCCTGCTGGCCTAAAAAGTTGTCTTAAGATTCTTGGAAAAAAATCAACTCACCAACACTCCTACTGTATGTTCCTATTTTTGCATTTTGTTATTGAAACAAATATTTTTTTTCTAGGTCTGTGAATCATTTTGATGTAAAATGACAGCATTGACAAAATTTGGTATTTTTTTGTCTAAAAATAATTAATATTTTTATAAATTTGTTTTGTTTTAGCTTGGATGTGGTGCAGCACTGCCAGGACTGTATGCACTCAAACAAGGGGCCCAAGTTCACTTCCAAGATTATGTAAGAGTTTGCATTATAACATATTCCATAGTTTTCAAATGGTGTAGTCAGGCGCAAATTTATGCATGTTTATCTTTTCAAAGCTATTGGCGCAGCTAAGTATTTGCACATTTCTCTGGCTAGATTTGATTTCAGTGATTTACTATTACCTTCATTTTTTCGTTAGGCCTAAAAAAAAAAGTTGTTTGTTTCCTGTAACCCTACCCTAACAAGTTTTTATTCAAAAAAATCCCTACCCTTAAGTTTTTATCACCCATTCCACTCCTAATCAACGTAAAACAGGCATAAAACACACATTTTTGACCAAAAAAATAATGCAAAAAAAATTTTTTTACAGACCTACCTACCCTATTTTATTTCAGACCGTTACAGGAAACAAACAATTTATTTTTTTAGGCCTTATTTATTTTTCACACCATTCTGTCTTGATTGGTCCTCAGTTTTACTAAATGTACTTTTGTTAACCTTTCCTTGATTGTTATTTTTGTTTACATTACAAGTTTGTATTTGACTTCACTGATATACACATTTGTACCTGCTTGATGACATGTTGGAGAACGAAAAAACTATTTAAAAATGAATAATAGATCTTAAAAAAAAAGTTTGTATTTAATACTTTCATGCTTAGGGCATGGTCAATAAACATTGATATTATTATTGGTAATTGGGTTAGTACAGAGTACCAGTACTTTTCCCTTATTAACTATGTCTTCATTTATCTTTTATCTTTCAGAATGACGAGGTGATAGAGACAATTACGATACCAAATGTCCTGTTAAATGAGCCCTCTGGTGAGCAGGCTGGAAACTACAGGTTTTTCGCTGGTGACTGGGGTCAGCTTCCTGATGTCATAACGACAGCAATGGGAAAACCCTTCAGGTAGATTGAATAAGTTGTTAATATTGCGGCATTTTTATTAATGTGTACTTAATGCACCCCTGCAGTTCACTTTTGTTAAACTGCCTACCATTATTTGGAGATTGTGTTGGATTATGTACGGTTTGAATTCAAACAAAATCATGGCCATTGTGTTATTTTAGCATTGGATGACCGATTATAAACAAATTGAAAATGAAATAAATGGAGTATGAAATATTGCTGGTCACCATGTTGTTGTTTGTGTTACCTTAGTCTCGAAAGTGCATTTTGACATTGTCAGCCAGATTTTTTGAAATGCCATCAATTTAATTGCAATGTAACATCTTATTCCAGTATAGTAGATAGTAGATAGATTTCCTTGTATTACTTGGGAAATCATTCACTTT
The DNA here is from genome assembly GCA_963942565.1 of Maea johnstoni. Lineage (NCBI taxonomy): Eukaryota > Metazoa > Annelida > Polychaeta > Spionida > Magelonidae > Maea > Maea johnstoni. Next base: position 34,301,125 of record OZ012696.1, read on the forward strand.
TTTGAAAGAAATTGCAAACCAGTTCAAGGCTAGAGGTTTGTATGTGCAAGCAGATACTGACATTCTAATTGTTTGTTGCAGTTATGATATAATTTTCACGTCAGAGACCATCTACAACCCCAGCGACCAGCAGAAACTGCATGATGTGCTGGTCAATCTACTCAACAAAGATGGAGTCATGTATCCTTAACCCTTCCAATGCTGAGGCTGCATCGTCCTAAAGCATGCGATAACGCAAAGATTTTTGAAAAACCATCTAAATCCTGTCATGTTGGTACTCATTGGAAAGCTCTCGCTGAGTACTCTAGGATGAGTACCCATATGCCAAGATTTGTCATTTATCAGCTTTTTTGCATCATTTTGTTTTGACCAAATAGGCCACCAGCAGCATAAAGGTTAACCTTTTAATGCTTTTAGGGGCCGAAAGCAGCCTGAACATTTTAGTGAAATCTTGGAGGTGAAAGCATTGTAGGAGAAATATGTGCATGGGGACATGCTGATCAGGAAACTATCGACAACTGCCCATCAAATATGTTGCAAAATAATTCTAATTCTTTATTTCCGCGTTATTGACAAAGGTACCCTGATGACAAACTCTAGAGAATATCTTAAGCGTTAATGGATTAAAATGCCTGAATATCTGGGTCTGTTAAACCTATCAGGAACGATAAATTGCTTAAACTAAGGTTAATAATTAGCCTAGATATTCACTGAAAATTGACCTTAACCCTTTATAAGATATTTAGCAGCTAAGACACACTATTTTGGTGTTGGAGGAGGAATACGGCAGTTTGAGGCTCTCATAGAACAACACAGGAAGCTGACCTCTGAAGTCTGCATAGAGATTTCTGAGGGTAAGTATAGCTACATTCATAGTCTTAGATAGCAGGTTGTCTGGGTGTCATTTGGTCATCCATACCCTCAAAATTCACCTCTCGTACACCAAATTTTTTGAGTTATTTCTTAAAATGTTATTTTCAAACATATAATTGAATTTTTTCACATGAATATAAATCCAATGGCATTGTATAAGGATATCATGCCTAAATCCTGGCTTGGTACATTCCATTATCAGAATCCTACCGCACTGGATATCGTGGACTCATTTATCATGGAGAACTTTTGAAAACAGTCAGCTTGCTACACAAATATATTGGGTCTATGGCATTATTTGAAGACAAAAATGTTTATAACGTATGTGTGTGTGTGTGTGTGTGTATACATATATATAGATATAGATATATAGATATTTATATGTATATAGATATTTATTTATATATATATAGATATATAGATATATAGATATAGATAGATAGATAGATATTGATACATATATATAATGTGATACTTATCTTTTTACTTCTTTCAGGTGTGAACCGTGAGATCCTGGAGTTAAGGCACAGACAGCCCTCTACCTAAGAATTTGCTCATATTCCCAGATTGACAATATAAAATCATATCCCGCAGTGTTATTTACAACCAAATGCATGGATTGAAAAAATAATCAATTGCTAAAGATTTTTCAATTGAAAGAATTTCAACATCAGACCAACATTGCCCCAATGACTATAATTGGAGCACTAAGCCTATATATTCTATGAAAAAGTAATTGAAAAGCGATATAGAAACATTCTGGAATACATGTATTTCCCTCAATCGATTTAAATACTGTTCCACAGAAGAATTCACTTTGATATGATTACAATAAAAATTGTGGAATATATTTTAATGGATAATAAAATAATGGTATGAAAGTGTTGTTTTTGATGTGATTACTTCTAGGTACCTATTTTCAGGGGGATGTCAGGAAATTTAACCATGTATTCCTGGGTAATACCAGCAAGATTGAATTTTGCATGATAGATTTTTAAAAAATTACTATGGATTATGGAAACCTTGATGAGGTTCAATAAGTCCCAAGGATATCTGGCAGTATCTGGAAATTCATGGGGGGGGGCTATTAAAGGGGAACTAAAGGCTCACATACATATTAGCTTATATGAAAGTAGTACACTTCCAGAATAGGATGCTGTCCTCCTTTTTCTCTTAGTGATCCCATGAGGGGAGAATTTTGTGTATTGCCAGCAGCCTCAGCCCGCCCTTAGTAGCCCCTGGTAGCAGCCATGTTTTTCAACTGCTATCAGCTGTGACTCAAATGGGTGGCAGCCCACTTCATGTCCCCTAGCTCTGAGCAGTGCATCATAGACTGTAGTGCTCTACACACCAACTCTCTTCGAAAGTTGCATAACAACTTGTATGAGTATCAAACAGGCAAATGGTAAAATCGTGAGCAGCAATTGGCTGTACAAAAAGACAGGGTAGTAGAATTATATTTCATATATTTCCTGTTGTTAAATTCAGACAAAAACAGTGGCTAGCATCACTGAATTCCTGTCCTGAAGCATGTAATTTTATGTTCAGACCACTTCGCTGATGCGTTTTATACCAGGAATCATAAATGCAGTCAGGATTACTCAACAGGATGGTGCTGTGCCATTCAGTGTTTTTGTTTTCAACCCTTCTGTATCAACTGCTACAAAGCAAGCACAGAGAGACAGCTAACAGTTAAGTTTATTAGCATACAATTCTAGGTACCTAAACATGGTCATCGTTAATCTGTACAATTGAAAATAGACTTTAGGATTGTGTTGGTTGTCTTACAACTTGGGTTTTGTTTAATATCTAGGTCCCTTTGGCAACAAAAAGGAAGTAACAACAAAAGGAAGTAACAACTCATTAAAGGAAATGGATAAACAAAGGGTTAATTATAACCTTGTGGCATTACACATCTAGATCCCAGGACACAGAAGTTAGTCAACGCAGGAAATAGCTATCAGTACTTGGAACATCAATCATTTCCTTTAGTATTTGTGTAGGTAACATGAAAGAAAACAGTTTTTGTAGAACAGCTAGCTTCAAGTAAAATCAAATACTGAAAATCTGGATGATTGGTGATGTACATACTAGTATTGTTTTTATTTAACCCTTCCATCATAGTCACACAGGTATCCAATGTATTTGCATATGACAGATGTTGAGCTATGTTCAAGAATTTTCAAATAACATTTGCTGTCCCCCAAGTCCCCTTTTATAAGTAATCCTGACTGTAGTTTGTGATTCCTTACATAATACGCATCAGGGAAGTGGTCTGAACATAGAACTGCATACCTCAAGACAGGTGGATTTTCAAGTTTCAGTGACTGCTACCCACTGTTTTTGTCAGAATTTACCAATAGGAAATATATGAAAAATAACTCTACCACCCTGTCTTTTTGTACAGCCAATTGCTGCTCATGATTTTACCATTTACCTGTTTGATACTCATACAAGTTGTTATGCAACTTTCGAAGAGAGTTTGTGTGTAGAGCACTACAGTCTATGACACACTGCTCAGAGCTAAGGGACAAGAAGTAGGGCTGCCACCCATTTGAGTCACAGCTGATAGCAGTTGAAAAACATGGCTGCTACCAGGGGCTGCTAGGGGCAGGCTGAGGCTGCTGGCAATACACAAAATTCTCCCCTCATAGGATCACTAAGAGAAAAAGGAGGACAGCATCCTATTCTTGAAGTGTATTACTTTCATATAAGCTAATATGTATGTGAGCCTTTAGTTCCCCTTTAATAAATACTCAGTATGGAGTAATGCAACACAAAACAAATCAAGAGATCAATGGTAATGATTTTATTATTCATGTACAAAATTCCTTAGCTGCTACCATTTGTGCTTGATCAGTGCAGAGAGACGTATACACAGAGGAGGGTGGCAGCACACTGAGTTCCAAGATTCTTCTTTGCCACACATAATGGGCTGTGCACAGGGCTTGAAAGACAAACTTATGAAATCTCCATAGTGAAGCTGCAGGACTAGATCAGACAACCTATTTACTTTGCACATCTTCCAACCTTCCATAGGAGAGATGTAGCTAGTAACTGTGTGTGTATATATATATATATATATATATATATATATATATATATATATATATATATATATATATATATATATATATATATATATATATATACCATATTAGTCTGAATAAGCGCACATGTTCATAGCAAGTTAGGGAAGAAATCGCTAGAAGGGGTATTGGCAGTATTCCAGGGTGTGTGGTTATTTGGGGTCTTTCCACTTATTTGGACAAATATGGTACACTATATATATACTAGGTTTGTTATTCCTCTCTGAATGTATACTTCCCGGATCAAGCAAATGGGATAAAGGCATAAAAAGAAGCATAACATAACAACAATAACAAAAATTATTCGCGATAAAAGTAAAACCCAACACCACTTAACAAATACAGTCAGCTCGTTTCCAATGCAAAATAACACACCTGCCATGATAGTAAGAAACAATCTATGTAGCACCCAACACCATGCAACAAATGTTGGTCCCAGTATTATATAATACATTACTGCACAACAGGTATAGACCCTATTTGGTAGTTTGGTCATAGGATGCCACACAACCTCACTTTGCAGAACAAGCCACTGGTTCTCTATTCCACTTCTTAGGCTGAGAGACGTGCTTCATCAAATGACTAACTTGCATTTCTTTAAAATATATTGTTTAACAAAAGACTATCTAAAGAAGCATTAGCAACTGGTACACAGTATTGTAAAATATAGATTATTATACCTCACATGAATATTCTTTATTCTGGTTGGTCAAGGGCCATAGATTAATAGTCATGTTATCCTCACTCCTTAGCTGTTGCCTTAACAGCTTATGTGCTAATCAATTTGCACATAGCAACAGCTATGTGCTAATTGATAAGCAACCGCTAGCCTGAAGAATACCCACAGAGTTTGCCGAGTGACCTACCGGTGAAACTAGTTCAACAAGGCAGACGACAAGTATTTATCCAAAATCTCTGTTTGTAATTTTTTCCCCTTTTGTGTTTTGCATTTTGTTCGGTATAATAAAACAAATATGGCATCCTCGCGGGGTGTTCACCAGGAATAACTTCCCCTCGAGAGGAGTGTCACCCTCGGGCTACGCCCTCGAGCGAAAATCTTCTCTCGGGGAAGTTATTCCTTGTGTACACCCCATAGGGATGTCATATTTGTATATATTAAAATAACATACAACCTGGCATATAACTTCCCACACCTTCCAAAAAGGTGTCAATTAACCCTGTCATGCTTAGGGGTATTCTTTCAAATAAATTATACCATAATCTTTGGTACATGCACTCAATTAAACCTGGTTCACCAATTAATAGTAACAGCTTGGTCTGTGATGTCTGTGCTGAAAATTTGGTGATTTTAGAATACATTCTAAGAAAGGTGCTTATCGTGTTGCAATTAACTTTCTCCTCTGAATATTGTTAATTATCACGAACAAGTGTCAGGCCTTTATTTGCCATGCATAGATGAACACGTTAATATCTTTGTGTGACATAATAATCCTCAGAAATTTCTCTTAGTTGTAATCAATCCAACTGTGCTTCACAGGGGGCGGGATTTAGTACCAGAATCATACACATTAAATTAGTGAATTTTATTTGATGCCTCCGGTGAATTTAATTCATATCAATACAGGTGATGCCTTAAGTGAATTTAATTCAAATCAATATAGGTTATGCCTCTCCAATGAATTTAATTCATATCAATACAGGTGACGCCTCAAGTGAATTTAATTCAAATCAATATAGGCAATGTTCTCTTAAGTGAATTCAATTCAAATCAATACAGATGCATGATGCCTTAAGCTATGCAGTCATAACTGCAATAAAACATGGAGCGTGATAGTCTTAACCCTTCAAATGCTGAGGCTACTTTCGAGTCAAAGCGCAACAACGCAAAGATTTTTGAAAAAACATCTAAACCCTGTCACGTTGGTATTAATTGGACAGCACTCGCCGAGTACTCTCAGTTTAGTACCCATTTGCCAGGGTTTTCCCTCATTTCCAAGTTTTTTTTCATCATTTTGTATTGGCCAAATCAAAGCCACCAGCAGCATAAGGGTTCAAACCTGAAGGCCACAGTGATAACCTTACCCTGTATTTGACTGCCTTACCCTCTTGAAATCAAGGCATCATCGTTATGAATATTTTATTCAAGAATAGAATTATTATTAGTTGTATTATCAATCAATATAATTATCATCATCACCATCATCATTATTATAATCATTACCAACTTCCTCACTATTACCATCATTCTGGTATCACAATTAAATGACATGATCTTCTTAGAAAAACAATTAGCAATGCTATTTACAGAAGCAAGAATATGGCAGGCTTCATATGGGAGTTCACAATTCAGCAATACAAAAGCTACCAATATGAAAATAAACTTAGATCCTGTGTTACTCTTAATGCTACCTCAGGAATCTAATACGGGCAATCGACGTCGTTCATTTCCACGTACACAGATTTGACCTGTGTGTAGTACTGCAATGTGACCTCTCCGCACTCACGGCCAATCCCAGATTTCTTGTAGCCGCCGAAGGGGACCTCGTGGGGGTAGATGTTGTAGTTATTGATGTAGAGAGATCCCGCCTCCAGTTTTGCGGCCACATGGTGGGCTCGATTTATATCCCTAGAAATAAAGAGTGATTTTTAGTATCAATCAGAACAGGGGAAAATTATAGTACCCCTATCTCTCAGATTATAACTGAACCAAAGAAAAATGTTTATTTACCTTGAAAAACATTGTTCATATTTTGACACTTTTGTTGCCTATATAGAAGATAATTAATTAAATGGAATTGGATTTGATACTTAACTTAATGTTCTACACTGTTTTATATGGAGGAAATAAATGGGTTGCTTAGGTAAAATTTTAGAAATTCGAAAAATATATACATTATGTACTAATAAGCATTAACAATCATACCAAAGATAAACGTAAACGATTTCTGGGCTTATGTAAAATTTTGATATTTCAAAAAAATGATATATTTTTAACACAATATAAAATATTATATAGTTTTATTTTTGCTTATGTACAATAAGATAAACAATTTCTGCATATAGCTGATATGTTTAACTAATGAGCAGTGTACAAATAATGCATTACCATATGCTACCATTATGCAAATTCTATACCACAACCTGATACCAGCATATGGGTAATCATGTCCAGCATAAATGCCCCCAATAATCATAGTACTTCTCACACATCCTGAGCATATTCATTGTATTAATAGCATATGACCACACTTCCTAGTGAAATGGTGTCAGTCAATATGCTTCAAGTGCACCTGTGCCTAATGTTCCGCTATATAATACTGTATACCGTGGTAATATTGTTAATAGTTTAATTAATGCATACTCTGCACATGCCTGGAGTCTGCATTTATTAAACTGTGCACCGCTACTTGGACATCCTATCCCTATGCTAGTATCATCAAAGACGACGCTGCCATGATAGCTTGTCATTCAGCAACAAAATTAACTGCATCAAAGGCAGCTGCGTACCAAATGCATAACTCTATATGCGCAAAATTAACATATTGTAAAGTATCGTACGGTCAATATTTTTGTGTGTTGGTATACGCTAGTCTTATATGCAACACTGTGATAGCACTTTTAGATCGTCTCCTCCATGTGAAATATGATTGCCGCCTTTAGAAATGGAAATCAGGCAAAAACAAAAATTATTGCCCACGTGGCAAATAAGATTAGCTATAAAAGGCAAAAAGATACCAGTAGGTATGTTGGTCTCTTGAAATGGTTGGGAATTAGATTTGATTTCTTTTTTGTTTATTTTGTAATTGTATAATTGAATAGTAAACTATGCAGGACCAGGGTTTACAATAACATACACAATAATTCCTCACATCTCTTATTTTCAAGCTTAGGCCAGTCCAAGTGAAATTTTGGTCTCCCGGAATCGCCGACCGATTTTTAATAATTTCATTCCAAAGTGATTCTGACGACACTTTATGAAAAAACTACCTACTCACTCATAAAAAGGTCTTGGTTTTTAAGTTTTCAGGCCACTATATGTAAAGAAAACATTCAAAATAAACTTAGTTTTGCCATCTCGGTCTATCGCATACATTATCTAAACTGTCAATTCTTCGTTTTTGTATGATATAAGATACTTACTTGGTGAAGATTCCACCAGCCAATCCAAATTCAGTATCATTTGCTCTGCGAATCACTTCCTCTTCGGTGTCGAAGGCAAGAACACACATCACGGAGCCGAAGATCTCTTCCTTGACGACGCGCATGTCGTCATGGCAATTGATGAGAATGCAGGGACGGATGAAGTGACCTCCAGCAAATTCGGGAGAGGGGGTCACACGCTCCCCTCCATAGAACACCTCGCAACCCTAGAAGAAAATATCAACTTATCATTTTAGGCTCTCTCAAAAAGTTATTCAACTCGAAAGAGGGTGTCACAGTGCACCTCATATACCTGGTGTACCACAGAATTGACCCTCCGAAATTTGGGCCAAATTTGTGGAAATTTACGGTGGGGGGAGAGGGGGTGGCAAATTTACTGTTACACCAGAAAAAGATGCATCGGACAAGTTGCAATTTTCGGCTTTCCAAGTCAGGCAAGTCTGGGATGATTTCTACCAGCCCCGCATTATTTCTTACTTGGCATGGCGTGCAGGCAAGCACTTGTGCAGGTGCCTGAGCCCTGATATAGGAAGAACATTACCTCTTTTTTGGCATGAGAGAGAGAGAGAGAGAGAGAGAGAGAGAGAGAGAGAGAGAGAGAGAGAGAGAGAGAGAGAGAGAGAGAGAGAGAGAGAGAGAGAAAGAGAGAGGGGTGGCAGAGAAAGAGAGGGAGGGGGAGGGAGAGAAAGAGAGAAACCTTACCTCTTTTTTGGCAAGCTCAATGTAGTCGAGCACACGCTGAGACTGTGTTGAATTGATCATGGCGCCCACCATAGTATCCTCGGCCATCGGGTCACCGATCTTCATCTTCTGCGTGCGCACCAGTAGCTTCTCTAGAAAATCCTCCATGATCCAGCGCTGCACAAACACACGTGTGCCATTGGAGCACACCTAGAATGATACACAACTTCAGCATGATTTTCATGATCTGTAGCAGTCGTAGTAGTAGTAGTAGTAGTAGTAGTAGTAGTAGTAGTAGTAGTAGTAGTAGTAGTAGAAGTAGTAGTAGTAGTAGTAGTAGTAGTAGTAGTAGTAGTAGTAGTAGTAGTAGTAGTAGTAGTAGTAGTAGTAGTAGTAGCAGTAGTAGTAGTAGCAGTAGCAGTAGCAATAGTAGTAGTAGCAGTAGCAGTAGTAGTAGTAGTAGTAGTAGTAGTAGTAGTAGTAGTAGTAGTAGTAGTAGTAGTAGTACTGTAGTAGTAGTAGTAGAAGTAGTAGTAGTAGTAGTAGTAGTAGTAGTAGTAGTAATAGTTAACTGCAATAACACTGCTACCATTACTCTATAAGTGACCTGCTCACCTGTCCCTGTGTCATGAAGTTTGCCAACATGGCTCCCTTGACAGCATTGTCCAGATCGCAGTCATCGAAGATGATACAGGGAGATTTACCACCCAGCTCCAGCGTCACATTTTTGATACCCTACCAAATATAGAGCATAATCAAATAAACTCAGTTATCTACATAACATTCAGAACTAACTTACCATGTCAGACAAGTAGTTAATGATTTTTTACTTGCCCGACATACTTTTTGGCTTGCTAATAACAAGTTATAACATATGCTAGAATGGCAGATATTATTTATCATGGATTCAATGATTTGAAAACCATTTTCTTTTATGTTTGTTGCATTGTTTGCATATTTCTGGGTATTTGTGCCATATTCTATATAAAAATGTGTAGTGTTCTGAAAACCAGCTTGCCCATTCAGGCAAGTGTAAACTAAGATGTACTAGCCAAAAAAATGCTTTTTTCACAAATTCACTTGCAGGAGCAAGCGGGCTAGTACTTCTATTGGTGCCAGAAACTAAAGGATAAATTAGGTGGTGTCATTGATACCAGAAAAGTCAATGGATTGGAATTTTGATTATCATTTTCAATGGTGACCTTACCTTAGCACATGACTCCATGACCTTTGACCCCACCTCAACACTTCCTGTGAAGGACATCTTAGCAATATCTGGATGGTTGCTAAGCAACTGACCAGTCTCTGCTTGTCCCTGTTGAAAATGGAAAAAATATTCAGTAATGGGATAAACAGCAAGTTAATCTTTAGAGGTGGAAACAGTTTTGCAAGGTATGATCATATAATGTATTTCAAATTTGGAGACCTTTACTGGCTGCCCATCCGGAAAAGAATAAAGTTCAAGATTCTGCTGTTGACTGTCAAATGCATGCAACGACATGCTCCTTTACTTGAGGTCAAGATATTGCTAACCAAATACTGTAAAACCCTTTATTACCACGCACATTTTTATTCACGCAACTACCGTCTGAATCTGATAGCGGCCATTTAATTACACGCATCAACTGTATCACCGCTAGATGGGGCATTGTTTTGCTATTCTGAATGTATATCAACGCCAGTAATATACGTGTTATCATCACCTAGCGCAGTAATAATGGGTTTTACAGTAGACAAGCATTGCACACATTCTGTGTATGGATTCAGGGACTTTGAAGACTTAGCTCTATGGACATATTTTATATATCGCATGCTCTTCTGGAACAAATTTTCTGACATAGCCACCAGTGCACATTTAGGGTGGCTATGTAATAAGATGCCATTAAAATAATAGCAGAAAGGTGACTGATAGAGATTATAACTTTGAAAACCAATATACAAGTTACACAAAGTTACACAAAGTCTGTCTTATAGGTATTGACATTTTTTTTAGAATTATGCTATCAATTTTCCTGAAGCTACAAAGACTGAACACAAACAAATTATTTATGGGGTTATTAAAGAAAGCCTACCAACCTGCACCACATTGAAGCATCCCTCGGGAAGCCCCGCCTCGCTATAGATCTCCGCCAGCATGACAGCCGTGAGAGGGGTGAAGGGTGAGGGTTTGAACACCAGGGTGTTTCCGCAGGCCAGCGCCGGTGCCGACTTCCAGCTGGCCATCTGGAAGGGGTAGTTCCAGGCGCCGATTCCTCCACACACCCCCAGGGGTTCTCTGCGGGTGTAGGCGAAGCTGCCCTCGGGAAGCTGAATGTGTTGACCTGTAAGATATCAGAATTCATTCTATACACAGCATTCTATACTGTATGCGGCTATAATTTTGCTTTACAGCCCTGCTTGAGGGTATATGAGCTACTCTAAATTTGCGCATTCAAGCACTTAACCCATTAACACCCAGAGCAGCCAAAACAGGCCTGAAGATTTTGGAAATACTTAACTTAAAAAACGTTTTCTGAAAAACCACTTGAAGGAGAAATATTGATCAGATGCTAAACAACAACTCTCCTTAAAATATTTTGTGAATTTTCGCTTTATGCCCGAGCTATTTTCAAAAGTATACGAGTAGCAGACGATACTTTCCAGAGTACCTCTGAGTGTGAATGGGTTAAACTATATATTTATTACTATATAGCTATTTATTTGAAGGATGTTATTTTGGCGCCATCATGGGAAGTGTGAAAATAGCGAAAATCAAATGCCTGTTAAAATACTTTGGAATTGAGTCAGAAAATTATTTAAGGAGATTTGTTACATTTTTCCTGATTCTCTTTCCAAGATATCGCAAAACTAAATTTTGAGCTAAACAGGCATAAATGGGCTAATAAGATGTGCTTTTATAGAAACTTTTATAACTGTATGTGTTTGTATACAGATTTGTAACTATATAAACCGCGATCATCATGAGCATTGCAAACCCTGAACATTTCTCAGCCAAACATGTACATTTCACATACCTGTTACAGTGGGTGCCAGCCCACCAAAATATTCTATTGAGTCGGCCATACTTGCGATGTCAAATCTGGCCTCCCACAAAGGTTTCCCTGTGTCTAGACATTCCACCTTCGAAATCTCTTCCTGGCGAGACTGAGAAATAAAATGAAAGTCTATCAAAATTAGAACTAAGACTTGTCTGAATTTTCTTGCTTGCTTGACCCCAATCAGGCTGAGTATTTTCTGAAAATGGGGCATTAATGACACGAATGCAGCACTAATTTTACAGCAGGCATGTTTAAGTCACTCTGGGCACACATCTGTATGTACGTCGATTGCACACTGGGCCTAATGTGATTGTATGATAATTAGCCGCTTGTTACTTCTCCCTGGTATCTACCTCTCTGGTTCCAATACATCTTAAGGTATAATGTACATTAAAGGGCAAATGCACCATTAGAATGATTTAGGTTCAAAATATGCTTATACATATCACCTTTCAGATAAGACCTCCCCTGAACCTGTCCTCTTCAGCACTACTCAGTTATAGCTTACAGAAGTGACCATGTAACAGGCCTGAGGCAGCCATAAGGGGGCCCCCATGTATCCCAAGATGCACTCTGTTTTTGGCATCTTTTAAGCACCAGCTGACTGTTACCAGTGCTTAAGAGATAGCAGTAACAGGGAAGCCTGGCTTTCCCTTTCTAACTAAGGGTAAGGATGTTTTGGGGTAAGAACTTGTTAGTGCCAGGTTACAAGAAACAAACAACTTTTTTAAAATTGGTTTTACCCTGATTATATCTGCAGCTTTCTTCAAGATCTGTCCTCGCTGAAACCCTGACAAGATCGACCACTCATGAAACGCCTCTTTGGCACTCTCGACAGCCCGGTCGACATCCTCTCGCCCCGCACTCTGGACCTGCCGCAAAACCTCACCTGCAAAATACATGGACAAGTGGAAAAATGGGTACTTGGTATGGAACCTAACACAAATAGTAATATGACGAGAAAGCAAAGCTTTAAATGCCTACGCAGCTCATTAATATTAAATGCATTCCCCCTTCAAATTCAGTCACAAAATGACAGATTTGTTAATTATGGCATCAGTGTTGGGGTGTTACAGGAAACAAACAATATATTGCTTTAAGCCTCACCTGTGGCTGGATTCTGCAGTTGGAACTCTTCAGTTTTGTTGGTACTCGTTGCCTCCACTCTCCTGCCATGGAGGTAGTGAAGTGATTGGTTGACGGCTGCCGTAGATGCGCTGTATTGGCGGCAGGAGGGACAGTGGGAGAGAAGGCGAAGTTTGCGAGCCACTAGGTTCAGACGCACCGCCATCGTGAAATAAGTTCAAGTGGTTCACTATCCTGAAAAGAAATTCTGATTCATTACAACTTACAAGGAAGGTCACTAGCTCACATGATATTTAAGTATATTTCAACCTGCTGGGAATAAAGATCACTGATTGGATGGTTTAAGATATGGCTGCAGGGGTCATATATATAAACAAACGTTCTTGAAAAATCTTTGGACTATCTCTTCATTTCAAATAAAAGTAGCGGCACACATTGCTTGATTACCTTTATCATCCTAATGCAGTCAGGTATAAAGTACATGTAGTTTGAGCAGCAAGGGAGAAATTTGGGAAGGTCGACTTTTAACTTTGCAAGGTATAGGCCATAGGGTCAGGTTCCCTGACTCAGATAGCATCAATATATAAAATGGGTATTTGGGTCCGCCCCTCTTACACTGGGGTTAAAGGGCACAAAGTTGGAACCTCACATTTTCAAGTGCGAGTGTTGGTTGGCAGCAGGGTATATCAGACGACCCCTAGCTTCTGTTGAGATCTGCCTGCATCTGAGTTCCCCCTCATGGTAGTCGAAGATTAGTCATCTATGAACTTAATACATGGAGGCCTACAACATTGCATTGACCATGACAATATAAAACTGACATTCGATTTACCTGTTCTTAGCCCAAAAAACTTTTTAACCCTTCCACTGCTGAGACTACTTTCGTCCAAAGCACATGAACGCAAAGATTTTTGAAAACCATCTAATCCGGATCATGTTGGTATTCATCCGATAACTCTCACTGAGTACTCTTAGATGAGTACCTGTCCCAAGGTTTCAGTCATTTTTCCAGGTGTTTGCATTATTTTGCAATGGCCAGCTTAAGGGTTAACACTAATTTAAGTTCATAATTCATATGGCAATATAATTAAGTGACAAGGATCACAGTGCCCAAGGAAGTAGGTCACACTAATAGAGCCAATGTTAAGGTGTTTCTTGTGTTTCTGTTGTTTTTGTTATCTAACTGGATGATCATGATGATGGATCAGCTGATTGTCATTGAAAATCAAAATCATGAAATGACTTTAAACGTTTGAATAACAATGTAAATTCTAGATTCAGAACCTTCCAAGACTTCAGAATCTGAGGATTCAACTTCAATAAACTATTGCCAAATGCAAACATAAATATAAGGATGGCAATTGCAAATTCTGATGATAAATGAGTGTACCTGTTTTTGTCCAGCTCTGAGCTTGTAAAGTTCACTGACAGGCAGGAAAGTGTGACCCAGTTAGGACTTTTGCCCAATAGATGTCGCCACACGTGCGGAAAAAATATTATCGCTTCTCGATAGGCTTTGGCCACTTAATTGAGTGTTTAACGTGATACCTACTTTAGAATTTATCCCACTTCTGCTTAGCTATCAGTTAATATGCATGACAATATACATAATTCCAAAAAAATGTGTTAATTACAAGAAGGACGATCGATTATGTGAATTTTCTTTGCCTTGGCCGTTTAATTATTATTGAACGGCCGATCCGGTTGATGTGAATCGTTCGACCTTATTTGGTAAGTTCCAAATCTACCCGCTAGGTAGCGCACGGGCTAAGAAGTGTGACCCAAGCTGCAGAGCCAGGACCAGTATCCAGTCCAAACACACACAGCCTCCAACATGGGTTTCCTCACGTCGATATTAGATTATCTGATGGCCAACCCTAGTCTGTTGGTTGCAGGAGTGTTAGTTTATGTCTTCATCTTCGCCTTGTCCGTATTCTTTAGCGGGCCCAAACCAGGGTTGAACCCGTTTAGGATGAGTACATGCAGAAACCCTGAGGAACTGGTGACAGACCAAACTGCCAGGGACAAAGTCCTTAAGCAAGGTATTTCTTATCTCAACTCATATGCGTGTCCCTAATTGCAAAGACTTCTATTTCAGATCTCGAAGTGGAATTTCTTAGATTAATTTGTTTTTATATTCCAAGGCATGCATGGTTTCTCCATGCCAATGACTGGGCACATGGGGCTGTCAGTGCCATGAAAGTGTCAAGTGTGTTTATTTTTAGCAATTCTCACCACACCACTGGCACTGCATGTTAGGCCAGGAATCAATTAAGAGAGACGCAACTGGGTGCGTCTATTTAAGACGACTTTAGGCTATGGGTATTTAGGTATGGGAGACTCACCCACTTTTCACCCAATTTAAGTTGCATCTCAGGTTTTTATTTGTTGTGAAGCTAATATATATATTGAGGAAGAGAATGGTATAGCCAAACATAATTGCATATTTAGTTTTTGCTCTGAGACTCAAGGTTTGTGGGGATTTCATACCCAAGAGATTTTGTCACCAAGAGAATGCAACTTCAACAACATGACATAATGAGCCACTCCAATATATAGGGCCTATTGCTATATGAAAGTGTACAAAAAATTAGTGATCAAAACTTATTTCATTAGCACTCATCTGAGTGGTTTAGTAGTTCGTTTTGATTTTTTAAATTCCTCTCGATTGAACTTTCACCTAACAAGATCAGGGAAAATTTCACTTAAGTCACTTACATTTCATAAAAATTGAGTACACTTTATTAAAAAAAAACTGCATGAAACTAGTTTTACTGTTAGCGAAAAATGAATGAAGAAACTTACTGATTGGATTTGCAATTGCATCTGTATAGTACCAGCGGGCAAAATTTACATATAGGGTTATGTCACAGATGAGAATATTGATATTATAATACCTTTATACAAATATGCCATGCCAGTGGGGGTAACATGATGGAATGTTTCCCCGAGGGAGGATGGTTTTCCCGAGGGCGGAGCCCGAGGGAAAACCATCCTCCCGAGGGGAAACATTCCATCATGTTACCCCCACTGGCATGGCATATTTGTTTTATTATACTGAACAAACCCCATTTGTAATTTAAACAAAGCAAGGTCACAGATGACTGGTGATTCACACGTTCCCCGCTAGGTGTCGCTAGTGGCAACGGGCAACATGAAGCCCTCACTGATGGCATCAGGCAACATGATGATTGTTCACTGTTAAGTCAGCCAATCACGGCTTACGATCTTCAAGTGAGGTATAATAATATACAATACTGCAATGTAGATAGAAGTATTAATACACCTCTATCATCCAATGATTTTGTTGCAGAAGAGATTTAAGTAATCAGCATGCAACATAACCACTTGCCCTGTTGCAAGTTGCAAGTGAATTCGGCAAAAAACCGCAATTGGGCAAGCAGAACAAGACCCTAACTTGCCCCACTCGGCAAGTAATATTTTGGGCAGAGTTCATGCAGTATAACTTACTTTTGTCTAACAAAGTTAGTGTCGGGGCAAGTGGAAGCGCTGGCGGGACTAGTAAACTTGGGGTAGTTTGCCCCGCTCGGCAAGCAATGGTTTGGAACCTATGTTGCACCCAGGTATTAAATACACATACACTTTTAGAGTTGGCTGGGAAGCTCAAGTTGCAGAACAGAATATTGATACACCTTGATTTTCAGGATTTTTCTTTGAAGTTTTATGTTACAAAAAGAGAATACATGTATGGTCACATACATTTTCAGGATTTGCAGCAAAGAAGCTACCGCCAAAGATTGATGCCATTGTGGTGGGCAGTGGTATTGGTGGATTGACAACGGCATGTTTGCTGGCCCGGAGCAGGAAGCGAGTCGTGGTTCTCGAGCAGCACGACCAGGCCGGCGGCTGCTGCCACACTTTTATTGAGAAGGGATATGAGTTTGACGTGGGTAAGTATTTGGGCAACGTTTTTGGTGTTTGTTTTTTCAACAATAGGAGTTCAGAGCTGCTAAATAGCTGTTTTAACCTTTGAAATACCTTTTCGTCCTAATATGGGCACTGACGTTTATTAACTGCATCCCCCTATTTTCTGAAAAATGTTGGAAGAGGCAAGCCATCGGACATTATTTTCTGGCCTTCTGAACATTAGGTATGCTCCTTTCAAATATGAGAGCTTTCATTTATTTTGCAATTAGTGGTGGGTTAATCTAAGAATTGTGCTGGACTTTGTCATTGATGTCCAAAAATCTTTGATTTAGTTATTGAAAGATGTTTTTGATGTATCCAGTCTTGGATTCAATTTAAACACAATATCGTCCTATTGAATTTGTAGCTATTTTATCAAATAGTTGGAAAGGATGTAATTTTGCTTCAAATTTATGACTGCCAGCTAAGAAAACTGGAGGTATTGCTATCTGGAGCACTTTTCCTTGCATTTTTATGAGATGAAATGTTATTTTGTTTCAAGCCTAGCAAAGAATAACAGAAAATGTGATTGAATAGGTCCATACTCCACCTGATCCTATCTTTGATGATATTAACCTCTGATTGTATTTGTTTTTTTAATGACTTCATCTAAAGATGTTTGGAGCCTAGGAAAATATTCCCAGTGGGTTTAAGAATTTATAGAAAAAAATTGGAAGGGGGTGGGGAATTTCCTAGAAGATACCATCCCCAGGTATGAAGATTGTCTGGGTTTGGGGACATTTTCTTTAGAATTTTTCATTTCAGTGTCTTTGATCCAAATGTTGTTTTACATGGAGGTGTCAGGCCACAAATTGGTTAATTGTGTCAGGGTCCATTGCCATGTGTATCATGTGATATTCTGAATGACTCATTGCGCTCCTGACTTTTGGAATGCAGAAAAAACAACCAACCTCCTAATATATATATATTCAGATAGCCTGATGTGACAAATGGCACACATGTCTTTATTATGTGCCACTTAACTGATATTTTTTAGAATCTCACTTTTTCTGCACTGTTGACGCTGAATTGAGGCTAGATAATTGTGAGTAATGGAGGAAAGAGAAGTACCAGGGGAAAACCACCACCTGACCCTTAGTCACTTACTGTCATCAATAGTGGCCAAGTCAATGGATTTTCTCAATGTGACTATCTAATTGATATTGGGGCCCTGCCCAATGGCCGAGTGGTCTATTTAATGTGTTTCCACTGAGGGGTCACCACTTTTCCCCCATGCCTGGTTTCAAACCATGCCTTTGCATGTGAGGAAGTTACCGGTGACTCTGGGTTAGGCGTTGGTTGTCGCAGGGTACTCCGGTTTCCTCCAGCACTTACAACTGGGGCTGGTCATAATTTAGCCTAAATATGGCAGGAAAGGTGACCATGATAGTGTATGATGATATTGAAAACTCCATGTATTCCTACTGACTCACTCAAGAAACTAACATGTCACTAGCCCTCTAGACATATTTTTACTATCTTACCAGTCAGGAGGGTTGTGATTGATATGGCCGTATCGATATATATATATATATATATATATATATATATATATATATATATATATATATATATATATATATATATATATATATATATATATATATATATATATATATATATATATATATATATATATATATATATATATATATATATATATATATTGATGCATTGAAAAAGAAGACCCATCAAAGAGATAGCGCCAGTTCTTATCTGTTCAATAGCATAGTAATAGAAAAAGACACATACAAAATTGACTAAAGCAAATCTCCTTCTCCACATCTCTAGATATATGAAAGTTGAAAAAGAGCAAATCCCCATCCCTATATATCTAGATATATGGAATTCTCTGCTTTTTAGGTATACACTATATTGGTGAGATGCGAAACAACACCCTGCTGCGCAGTCTCGTGGAGGAACTGACCAATGGGCAGCTTCAGTGGAACAACCTTGATGACCCTTTTGATACAGTAAGTAAGACCAAATCCTTTATACACACTAAACTCCTAGAGCTTGGAAACATCCATTTCATCTGGTCAAAATATTGTACAAAGAAATTGGTGTTATATAATGTAATCCCCCCACTTAATTTTGTGCTCTGCTGCGAGCCGTAAGTAGGTACACGAAAATTACAACAAATTTACCATGGATGGTAATAAAACCTCACAAATATTAATACCAGAGCAATACAACATTACAATAGCAATGCACTACAGTGTTGTTGAAATGCATCATCTTATTAAAAAATAATTCTTTTAATATTCAAAAATATGGTTTAAGTATGTATTTTAGAAACAGCCAAAATATCATTTTCTTTTTTTACCTCCCTCCCGACTGTTTACTTACTTAGATTTCCGTGTGTTAAAAAAAAGAAAGAAAAAAATTAGATTATTTTTAATTACAGATTCAGATTGTACAGATTCTCATTCTCGTAGAAATCTTTTGCCCGGATTTCCCTCTTGATTTCACTGTGGCGCTGCAAGCCTGAAAAGGCACTGATTTAGGTGTC
The DNA here is from genome assembly GCA_963942565.1 of Maea johnstoni. NCBI lineage: Eukaryota > Metazoa > Annelida > Polychaeta > Spionida > Magelonidae > Maea > Maea johnstoni. Next base: position 34,320,453 of record OZ012696.1, read on the forward strand.
CCCTGGTGGTTTTCTACCATGGGCAGTTCAGGATTATATCGTCTGAGTTGAAATCCTGGGGCAGTCGGTCAGTGAGTTTTATAAGCGTCTTTGAGGTATTAACATATCCACATTGTGTCAAACAAGCCTACCGTAAAGTCGTCCTTTTCTCTATTTGAAAGACATAAATCCGGTTTGAGTCTGACACTTGCTCTTATATTCAAAGTAGTATATATATATATATATATATATATATATATACATATATATATATATATATATATATATATATATATATATATATATATATATATATATATATATATATATATATATATATATATATTATATTTATATATTTATATATATATATATATTATGTATATATATATATATATATATATAATATATATATATATATATATATATATATATATATATATTATATATATATATATATAATATATATATATATATATATATATATGTATATTATATATATATATATATATATATATATATTATATATATATATATATATATATATACTACTTTGAATATAAGAGCAAGTGTCAGACTCAAACCGGATTTATGTCTTTCAAATAGAGAAAAGGACGACTTTACGGTAGGCTTGTTTGACACAATGTGGATATGTTAATACCTCAAAGACGCTTATAAAACTCACTGACCGACTGCCCCAGGATTTCAACTCAGACGATATAATCCTAATTGCCATACAGAATATCAATTCAAGCTGGAAGAGAATTATTAATCCGTACTTGGCGTCCTACCAGTTGGCTTTCTGTGTACATGTATTTAGCTGGTGCGCTCATAAATGTATTCGTATGACGTATATCAATTGAAATTCTCATCTCTGCCTTTCAGTCCCCCCCCCCCCCCCCCACACACATGTATATCAAACTAATATTTTTCATACCCTCCAAGTAACTGCCTGTACACATGTCAAAGAGCTGAAATTCACCTTATTGTCTCTACATGTCGTAAATCAAAATGCAGATTCCTTTAGCCTAACCCTACTCTAATTCAAGTAACACATATTATAGCATTTCAAGAAGTGCACAGAAACACCTCAAGTTATTAGGAACTAGGTACAGTATCTGTGAAATGTGTGCTGTCTAACTGAAATAGCCATAGTTTAAACATTTCTCATGTAGATTGCATGTCCATTTTAGGAGGAAATCTATATAGTATTACTAACTAGTGTATATATAATAAGTGTATGATTATCGACCAATCCGAGAGTAGTTTTGCATTCAGTCTAGAGAATTTTCAAAATGGCGGCACAATAGGCACATTCCATAGGCATTTGGAGAAGACCGGGCCTATGAGGACCTCTCAATTATCATACTTACAGTAACTATCTATGAATCTTCAAGTTATAGATGATATAGTCTGCAGGTTAAGGCGAGACAGATCAAGTTTTGTTCCATGCCTTTTTGATATTATTTTTTGTGAATTGGCCATCACATTTGACATTTTTAATGTTTTTTCCTTCCACTAGGTGGCGCTAGGTGAGCCGGGGAAGGCACGCTTGATTCCGCACTATGCTGGTAAAAATCAGTGGAGGGCGAAAATGCTGGAGCAGTTCCCCGATGAGAAAAGGCTATCGACAGATATCTTCAACTCCTAAAGGTAGGAGATAGTAACTGATATACCCTGCTTGCCACTCTATAAAAAGCAATGTTAAAACCTACAAGTGAACACATAGTTATCCACACCCAAGTATTACACAGCAAGAAACAATTTGAGAAAAAGTACTCTTTTCTCACATGTATTTTTGAAAAATTATACACCTGCTGCATTACAATATTGATGTCATTGATCAAAACATTCCTGTAAATGTACTTATATTATTGACATTTTCTGCACACAGACTCTGTAACTGCACTTATTGACTTGTTGGAAAATTGATTTTAAAATTTTGAAAATAAAAAAAAGTATTTCCCAGCTCACAGTAAGACAACAATAGAATATGTTTTTTTGTTGTTGCAGGAAGTGCGCGGGTCTGTAATGGGCGGCATCAGTGTGAAGATAATGCCCAAGTGGTTCGTTCGTCTCCTGATCTCCACCCGCCTCATCCACCTCTACACCAAGTACTTCAGCTACTCCCAGCGCAGCCTGACGGACGTCCTGGACGAGATCACCACAAACAACGACCTCAAGGCGTGCCTGGGATACAGCTTCGGAGATTATGGTAAATAAAGTAAAACCAGGGTGTCCAACTGTCCCATTATCATCGCACCATGTGGGACAGGCAAGGTCTTAGCCGATATTTGGAAACAGGGTGTCCAAATAGAGGTTTCATAGACTTTTGCGTGTCCAAAGTGTGGTACAAAAAACATACTACTAATAAGATAGACCCTATACCTTTACAGATTTTGCTTTTTTAGGCCAGATACTGCTTTGTGTGTCTTATAAAAGTGACACTACAGCTTCTACATCTTCTATCTTCTAAGAAAAGTCATCTTCAGCAAATTCTGTCATAAAATTTTGGGTGTCCAAACTGTCAAAAAACAGTGTTCTGCGTGTCCAAATGACACGCTGGACGCATTACGGCTAAGCCCCTGGGGACAGGTAGCTTCCTGATGGCCCCCCCCTGGCATATGAGAAAGTTGCCAGTGACTTGGGTGTAGGCGGTGGTTTTCGCCGGGTACATCCGTTTCTCTTCAGTTTTCTTCACTACTTACAACTGGCTAGTCACAAATTGGTCACAATATGGCACGAATGTGATGAAAAAGGTAATTCCAAATCCTGATGGCCGTGGGTTCTAAGGCGTTCCACTGACTGCTAGCTGTCTCTCATCAGTGCCCAATTTCAAATCCTGGCCAGGGCATGTGAGATAGTTGGCATTGACTTGGGGTGTATGTATGAGGTGGCATCCATTTTACATATGTACAAATCTAGGTTTATATAATGCTGTATGTAATGTATGTACCCATGCATGGATGAATGTAGGTATGGGTGGATAGATGTATGTATGTATGTATGAAGTGGTATCTATTTTACATTTGTACAAATCTAGGTTTAATAATGCTGTATGTAATATATGTACCTATGAATGTATGTAGGTATGTGTGGATGGGTGTATGTATGTATACAGTTGCATCCATTTTTCATTTGTGTGAATCTAGGTTTGATTACAAAGCCTTATGTTTGCCTCTCCTTCAGACATTACCAAGGGATTCAAGCGCCTTGCCATGCACGCTATGCTGATCAACCACTACATGTACGGCCCCTCCTACCCTGTAGGTGGCGCCAGCGAGATCGCCTTCCACATGATCCCGACCATCGAGAAGGCCGGAGGGCGAGTTTTTGTGCGAGCCAAGATATCGCAGATCCTCACAGATGTCAATGGAAAAGCATGTGGTAATTACTTATGATTTTTTGATGTAATTTTGAGTGTCGAAATAAAACAGGGTGATGATTTATGCTGATCTTACTGCACAGGCTGGAACACTGATCACAGCATGTAGTCTCCTGATAAGGCTAGCTGGTGTACTAAACTCTGACTCACTTCAATGATAAGCCAATTATAAGTTTGTAACATGGTGTCATGGATGCTTTAATTTAAGTCTTATATATATATATATATATATATATACTATATATATATATATATATATATAATATATATATATATATATATATAATATATATATATATATATATATATATATATATATATATAGTATATATATATATATATATATATATAATATATATATATATATATATATATATATATATATATATATATATATATATATATATATATATATAATATATATATATATATATATATATATATATATATATATATATATATATATATATATATATATATATATATAATATATATAATATATAATATATATATATATATATATATATTAATATATATATATATATATAATATATATATATATATATATATATATATATATATATATATATATATATATATATAATATATATATATATATATATATATAATATATATATATATATATATATATATATATATATTATAATATATATATATATATATATATTATATATATATATATATATATATATATACTATATATATATATATATATATATATATATATATATATATATATATATATATATATACTATAATATATATATATATATATATAATATATATATATTTATATATATATAATATATATAATATATAGATATTATATATATATATATTATATATATATATATATATAATATATATA
>OZ012696.1:34324905-34339905 GCA_963942565.1 Maea johnstoni
AGTAAACTGTAGGTCGCTGGTTCAATTCCTGACCGGGGCACGTTGGTCTGTCCTTGGGCAAGACAGTTTATACAAGTCTACTTCAGTCTACTACAGTCTGCTTCAGTCTAACCAGCTGCAAAATGGGTACCTAGCATAAATAAGTCTGTGCTTGTGCGCTATATGCTGCCCGTTGCTCTGGAATATCCCCCGGGGGATTGGAATGGTTTCCGTGTGTACAGGCCTGCTAGGGGAGGAAGGTCGTGTGAGCGCTTCGATGGATACAAGACCATAAACCGGATACCTTTTCATTTAGGCGGATTTTCAGATTTAAAATCGAGTACACTGCACGAAATGTTCACAGCCCATGATAACCCAACACGAACGTGCACCTAGGAAACAAGTGCTGCCGTGCTACAAATGTTCGCCCGACATCCTGATTCTAGTAGCGGGAAAAATTGTCTTTGCGGTGGCCTCTATGTTTACGATAATAATAGAATACTCGCCTTTCCGTGGGCAAATTGAAAGCGGTTTAAATCGTCAGAATCGCCATAATACATTCTACATAACATTCTACTTCCATCAATCATATTAAATTACTTGTGCAATGGCGATTTTGCTACAAGATGAATCCATATCAATGTTTATTCTGTTTACCTGCGGTCAATCACTACTCATACTGTGTGGTTATTGCACAAATATATAGCGCATATTAAGGGGGATATAAATATGTTTCCGTGATGAATAAGAATAGGCGACCTCTATTGGTAGAGAATAGTAAAGAATTACGTCACGGATAACAAAGATGGGGGCCGCACCTGCGTAACGTATTTCGCGGAAGAAGGGGTCTTTTTAAGACCTCCGCATTTCCGCGATTTGTAAAAGAAGGGTACCTTTTTGTACCCAGGTACGTAACATGGGGGGTGAAAATCCCCTTACAATCCACGAAATATCGGCGGCTCTGACGCCGAGTGACTCCAGAAGTGACTGGGCTTCCGAGTTCTGCTGCCTGTACTGCTGTCGCTAAACAGGCAGAGGATTATAGAATATAAAGTTAAAATACGTGTTCCCGTTCATCCAATGACAGTGTTTTAATAAAGGAAGGGGTGTTTTTTACACTAAAAAGTCAGCGTTTTTTGAAAATAAGGGTGCTTTTTTGACCCCAAATCAGTGCTTTAGGGATATTTTAAAATTTTGACAACGAGCGTATGCACCCCGCCCCCCTTAATACCAAAGTGTCCCCCCCGGGAAATCCGACTGTCATTTAAAGAGTGATTTGAACTCTCAATGATTTTCACCTGTAAAGTCTTTCCTTTTATTAAATTATCTATTTATCTATATGGAAATTGCACCTCTGTGTGAAAAAGCATGATTCTTAAAACAGCCGTAAGGTCTATCCAAAACCACCGATTGTCAATGAAAGGCATGTGAAGCGTCAACCTCTTGTTCAGGGCGCCCTAACATCTTAAACAAATGTGCCAGGAGTGCTGCCCTCTTTTGGTGATAAGATAAACTAGCGTCATGCCATGTTTCGAAATTCAAATCTATTCAAACAATTACAAATTTGAAATTTGATCAATTGAATTTTCAAAATTCAAATTTGTAAACCAAAGTTGAATTTTGAAAATTTGAATCAAATTTTCAAAATTCAAATTTCAATTTTGGATTTGAAAGTTGAAAATTGAAAAATTGACCAAATTCAAAATTTCCTTTTCCAAAGTTACGAATCAGTACGAAAAAATGAAATAATGAAATTTTGTTGTAATTTTTGATTTTTTTCAAGAAATGAATGATTGAAAATTTAGTTTTTTTCTATTTTCCTATCTCCGAAAGTCAAAAAAATTCGAATGATCAAAAGGTACCCTGATTATTTTCAAATATTTATAATTCATTTTCAAATATTTGAAATTATCTCATTTATAAATATTTAAAAATGAATTATAAATATTTAAAAATGAATTTCAAATATTTAAAAATGATTTTCAAATATTTATAATTCATTTTCAAATATTTGAAATTATCTCATTTATAAATATTTAAAAATGAATTATAAATATTTAAAAATGAATTTCAAATATTTGAAATTCATTTATAAATATTTATAAATAAGATCGAATTTCAAATATTTATAAATGAATTATGAATATTTGAAATTCATTTTTAAATATTTGAAATTCATTTTTAAATATTTATAATTCATTTTTAAATATTTATAATTCATTTTTAAATATTTATAATTCATTTTTAAATATTTAAAAATCACTGATTTTTAAATATTTGGAAATGAATTATAAATATTTGAAAATGAATTATAAATATTTAAAAATGAATTTTAAATATTTAAAAATGAATTTCAAATAGTTAGAAATGATCATTATTTTCAAATATTTATAATTCATTTTTAAATATTTATAATTCATTTATAAATATTTATAATTCATTTATAAATATTTAAAAATCACTGAATTTTAAATATTTGAAAATGAATTATAAATATTTGAAAATAAATTATAAATATTTGAAAATGAATTTTAAATATTTGAAAATAATTTTCAAATATTTAAAAATAATCATCATTTTCAAATATTTATAATTCATTTATAAATATTTATAATTCATTTTTAAATATTTGAAATTCATTTTCAAATATTTAGAAATCATTTTTAAATATTTATAATTCAGCATGATTTATAAATATTTAAAATTCTAAATTATCAATATTTAATAATGAATTTTAAATATTTGAAATTAATTTCAAATATTTGAAAATATTTTCAAATATTTAAAAATGAATTATAAATATTTATAAATGCCTATTAAAAACCACTTTGGCTTGCCATAATTCTCATCTCAAATTATCAATTTTGCAATACGTTATCTTTGAGTTATATCCGGTTCTCACTGGGTACTACTCATTCCCAAGCTCTTTTGGAGGTAAAATCCGGTTCTGTCTGGGTAATGCCTTCATACGCCTCAGGTTTTTCAATATACGAAAATGTTTTTTGTTGATTTCTGTCAGGTTGTAACTGGGTAGTATCACATCAAACGCAAAAATGTCTTCAGAGGAATATCAGTTCCTTTGTAGGGAGGTAGTAGGATGCATGAAACTCGAAAAGAACCATTGGGTGAGTTTCAGTCTTTTGGTTCTTTCCCATCTCCATTGTCAAATCAATTAACAGATGGGTATAAGGAAAGGAAAGAGAAATGGGCAAAATTGTTAGAGGGGTTTAACCAGATAGGGAAAGGAAGTTCCGATTTAGATTATTTAGAGAAAAAAGAGCAAGCCAAACAAGAAGTCTCAATCATGGATTCCTATATCCCGCAAATGAGTTCAGGTTCAAGATTGGATCCGGTATTTACTGGGTTGAATTCGCGAACGTTGAACAGTGATGTGGGTGAAGACCGCTTTCAGACGGCAGTGGTGGCTGGACAGGGGTTCCAGGAATCAAACCACTATAACGTAGAGGAAGTGAAGGAGAAGAGCAATGTCCAGTTGTGGGACGGGCGCCACAGCATGGATGAGGAGTTCATGGACTGCTATGACTTCCAGCTCTTTCTGCGTAATATCTGGCCAATAGAATCCTGGTTAGACAAACAGGAGGACCTCCTGCAGGATGAGGAGCTTAGTAACTCCTTGGATAGCATTGAATCACTCCTCTTTAAATACAGGGATTTTATAAAATCTATTCCTTCACAGGAGATAGAGTTCGAAGTTCTAAACAAAGTTGCCACCACGTTTATCAGGAATAATACTTCTGCCAGTGACGAGATAGCCTACCACTGTGATCTACTCGGTGAACTGAGAAAAAGCTTGAATGAACGCACCACCATTCGTCACAAAGAGCTCAAGGAAATGCAGTTTCCTGTTGTTTGAGCAAGAATGTGAAGAGACCACGGATTGTTTGAATGAAGGGGTTCATATTTTGGACATTGACCTTGGCTCTGACCTAACCATGTTGCAGCAGATGCAGCATAAATACCAGAGAATGGAGCAAGATCTGGCGGCGCTTTGGGAAAGGGTGCAATGGATACAAAGGAAGGCCGACAGGCTGATGCAGATGCACCCGAAGAAGACCAACCAGATTTTAGAATGCCAAAAAGAGGTCAATGAAATATGGAACTCTTTTGTCACAAAGTCCTGGTCGTTAAATTCCTTAGTTTGTCAAAGCTTTCTGAGCAACTACAGTGATTTGATCTTTTGGATCGAATCCATGACTGCGCGTGTTTCATCAGAGAAGCGCGCCAGTAACACAATTGAGGCTGAGGCTTTGGTAGAGAGACACCAGCAGCATCGTAGGGAAATTGATGCACATGCACCTATGCTCCAAGCGTTCAAACAGCTTGGACAAGAGTTGATGCAGAGAAAGCATCGTGCAAGTCAGGAGGTGTCGGAGAAACTGGAGAGTCTCGATGGAGCTCATGAAAAGTTAGAAAAGATATGGGCTTTCCGTAAAACCCAGTTAGACCAACGCTTAGATAGTCAGGCTAGCACTGACCGGTTTAACAGCATCTTTGCTTCATTGCTCAAAGCAATGAAAGATGCAGAAAGTCTAAAATCAAATGTGAATCAAACACTGACACTGATGTCCGGCATTTGCTGGGCACAGGACATCCTAAAGAGAGCCATATCAGTTCTAGTAAACCTTTGAGTGATGAGGAGACTAGTGCAAGTGTCCGGCATTTGCTGAGCGCTGCACATCTTCCATCAACTCAGAATGATAGTAGTGACGTCCAGCGTGTGCTGGGCGCACCCAAATCTACTGATGATGATGGCCTTGGAATCCGGCTTATGCTGGGTTCTGAGATTTCCAATGTCCAACATGTGCTTAGCTCGCCTAAATCTATTGATAATGATAGTCCTGGAATCCGGATTAAGCTGGGTTCTGAGATTTCATCTGTGAATTATGATTACCCTAAAAGTGAAGAAAAATGGTATCCTTCCCAGAATGAAAAGATCTATCCTAGATCTGTCCAGGGACCTGAGACCACCTTCATCAAGAAGTGCATCAAGCACAAAGAGGTACAGAATGTACATCAGTTCTTGCAGGAAGCTGACAAGGTAGAGACCCTTTTTGTTGAGACACTGCAGGTCTCTAAGGATGAGTCCTACAATGATCTAATCATTCCACAGGCTGAACAGCAGTCTTGTGTAGCTGAGCTTGCAGTCAACACTGACTGTCCTCAGCAGGTCCTCTCTAACAGTCAGTTTCTGATTGTTAATGAGCAATGTTGAGACACTGATGATGCGGTCACTGTCGGCATTGATCCTCTGGTTGAGCAGCTGGTGTACCTGACCACTGATATCAATGAGAGGAAAGATAACTCACAAGAAGACAATGAGCAGGCTGTCTACAATATCAAAATCAATGATATAGAGATCCAACAGGGCGAGGCAGATACAAACTTGACAGCAAAGTATGGTCATGATCTGCCATTTGTCCTGAACAAACAAAAGAACCATCAGTGCTCAGATGTCAAAGTAAAAGCCCATGATGATCCAGTGAAGGACTTGAATGACCAGGTGGATCAGTTCTGCGAGGAAAAACATTCAAGCAGCGACTCTTATGATAAAATGTTCAGGCTTGGGACCCAACCACAAGTTTGCTTTGACAAGGCAAACGCCCAGCAAGAGTTCTTTAGGGCCACAGCAGATGCTGAGGACTGGATTGATGGGAAAAGACTGCTTGTGGACTCCGATGATGGCAATGGTGAGGTGTCAAGCATGCAAAATTGCTACAAGAGACACAAGCATCTGGATGTTGAGTTGAGGAGCTACAAAACTTCCATTCAATCCCCCAAGGACATTGGTGAGAAGATACTGTCTGCGTCTCACGCTGGTACGGCAGAGATAGATGCACTCCAGAAGCTGTTAGAGAACTCGGAAGAGCTAAAGAAGATGAAGGTTGCACATTGGCAGAAGCTGAAGAAGGCACTGGTGTACAAGCAGCTCATGACTAGCCCAGATAAAGAGGAGATGTGGATCATACTGAAGCAGCACCTGCCTTTTGCTGAGGATTACAGAGATACATTCGCAGGCATGCAGGGACTGGCTGAGCGACACAATGTTTTCCAGACTGATTGTCAGGCCAAACAAGTCGACTGCAATGAGATCCAGGAAAAGGAGGGGAAACTCATCAGCAAGGGTAACCATGATGATCAGAACGTCTTGCAGTTTTCCATCTCTCCCTGGAGAAAAATGGACACACACTTGGAGGTTGCCAACTGCTGCCATGCAAACCTCGCTGATAACTCCCTCCAACAGCTCATCTGGAGTATTGGCATCTTAGAGAGCTGGATGGTTGATGAGGAGATCCATGTTGACTCTGAGTTTTACTGGAGAGCTGCAATACAGACCATCACTCAGGTAATCTCCTCCCGCTATGAGCAGATCATCCCTTTTGGCCACACCTGGAGAGCTGCAATACAGACAATCATCCAGATAATCTCCTCTCGCTATGAGCAGATCATCCCTTTTGGCCATACATGGAGAACAGCAATACTGAACTGCTACTGTACAGTTGCACCCAGGTGGCTGAAGCTATTGGCGGACCCTGAGTCTATTGAGCAGAGCAGGTTGCGTCTGCAAGAACAGCACCATCAGGTGAGAGATCCGCACTCAATTGTTGCCCATGACCAGTTCAAGATATTCTTGTTTTCCGAACAAGCCGACTCTTACCAGCTTCAGGCTCGGAAAAAGCAGGTCAAGAATTTTGATGTTGGTCCAGATTCTCCCTCCTGCTTCACCATGAATGCTCTAAAGAAAACTTGTATACATCTGCAGGCATTTAAAGTGCTAGATGGAGAGTTAGTCGGAGAACAGGAAAGAGAGGAGGATAAATATGTTCGTAGGAAGCTTAGGGATTTGTGCAGGCTGTTAAGGCGTCTCATTGTTGGCTGGCAAGGATAAGGTCTACTATGATGAAGGGCGCTGGTTCATTTGAGAATGCAGTGATGTTGTATTATGAATTGCGAGTGTTGCATTAAGACTTGGAGGTGGAGGAGGTATAGGAAGTTGGTGATCTTAAGGTTCTATCCATCAGAGACTGGCAGGTTATCTTTGAAGAAAAGTAGTTCATCACACAAACTCGACCCTGGCCTTGCAATATAATCTGAAGGGGACAGAGCGAGCAAAGAAATATCAGATGTCTATGACATTTTGGATTATAGGCTATAGGGTGTAAAATTGGCTTTAATCCGGCGTTGCTGGGTTATGCCAAGGTAGATCTGGCTTTGCTAGGTCTGCTGGTATTGAATTATGTGTATAGATACTAGAAGATGAAGGTCTGGCTCTGCTAGGTTTACTTTGTGTTAAATAATGTAAATAATAACGGAAAAAAGGCCGATCCGGCTTTACTGGTTTTACCTGTTCCCTGTAAATAGATATTAATGAAACAGGTAGGTCCGGCTTTGCTGGGTTTACCCATGTTCTGTATTATATATTGTTGAATTTTTAATGAAAATGATATATTCAGTGTTTTGCTGGGTTTGTCATACAAGTGATGCACATAGATGATTTTGAAAATCCAGTTTTGACGGGATTGTTTTACAATATCGTTTCAGTATATATTTTATGTACATTGTGTATATAACAGTTGAATACGGTATTTTGATTATCCATCCGGCTTTGCTGGGTGGTTTATTGCATGATTTGCTTTCTTTCAGGTGCCGTTCTTTTAGAGAAAGGGGAGGATTGTTGTGCGCACGCATACCAGGAGGTATAAGGGTGCCCTTACAGGGCACCCTTAACCATAGGTACTTTGGTGTAGTTCCGAGTTTAGCACCGTATTCCAGTGCTAACTGACAGCTGCTCTTGCTAGTATGCTGTCACTACATGCAGTCATTGAGTAGTATAATCGGCTGTCACAACACATATATGTGTGTGTGTGTGTGTGTGTGTGATAGTTAGCTTGATAAAGCAGGGGTGTCGAACCGTGTCATCATGGCACCATCATGGCGACATATGATTCAGAATGTGCGGCTGGCCAAATTGTAGAGAATTTATGGGCTTTTCAGATACTTCCTGTATGACCTTTTGATGTAGTTGCCTATATAGTAGCTTATAGTACATCCCTCAACCTTAGTTGCCTGTTTATTGATTCGATCAAGGCCTTTATTACTAAAATGTTGGTTTACAAGATAGTCTCTTTATATATACTTGATACTACGATACTTTTTTCGTAGGTTTTTCAGGCAGTTCATAGGTCATTTAGAGTTGGATTGGGCCTAGACAGATCTCACAACCCATCATCATGTGTATGGCCATGGTACACAAGCAAATACTGTATGATCCCCAATCACACAGCTGGAGTAACTTTCTTTGCTTGCGGACTACTTGTGATTGTGATTGCTTTTGCTCCAGGATTCACACATCCCTGTGATCGTACTTAATAAACATACATCCATTTCTAACTTGAATAGTAAGCTTGATAGATGCCCAGATTATGCACGTCCTGTCTTCATTGGCTGAATGTAGCCTTGTGAAAGATCGGACGAGTAGAATTGCACGAAAAACACAGCAAAGCAATTGTTGATATCTTTGTTAAAAGGCTTCCAGTCTTTAACCCTTCTGATGCCACACACACACACATATATATATATATATATATATATATATATATATATATATATATATATGTGTGTGTGTGTGTGTAGGAACACCAACGTAGAGAGCCATGCATGCATATGTGTGTGCGAGTGGATCAAATTCCTCTGAAGAAGCGTCTGCCCTGCCAATCTTAAAGAGGCTCAGATCTCCCAACCATGCTCAAAAACCAGCATATTGGCTTTCAGAGTATTCCCCAATCAAGGTTCATTTTCGTACACCACATGGCCATTGCTGACAAATAATCAACAAACTATCTAATACTCAATTCCAGCCAATTCGCGCCACCACAATTTGGCATCAGGGCTACGTGAGCAAAATTACAACGTGGGCTTACATGTTGCCGCAATGAAACGAACCATATATATATACATATATATATATATATATATTATATATATATATATATATATATATATATATATATATATATATATAAATGTACTAACTAATTGGGAAAAATTATCATTGCCTTAATCAACACTGAAGCAGTGACATAAATGCTGAACTTTCACTCATTTCTTTGTTTTAAAGCAGTGACATAAATGCTGAACTTTCACTCATTTCTTTGTTTTAAAATGGAGATTTTTAGAGTTTCCCCACAAAAATTATTGACAAACTCCATAAATACAAATTAAAACAACAACAACAAAAACGAATGAATAGCATTATAGAGATTTGATAACATTTATTAGAAACAGTTTATTTTAAATAAATCAATATTGTAAATTGTCTTTCCAAGAGGAAAAGATACCTATAAGTATATTTAAGTATTCAAACTCACAAAATATGTGAGTGTCAGGTAAAAGTCATTCTGAGAAAAGAAAAAGAAAATTGTCATTTTGACTTTGTAAGTTGGCAAGGTGCATGAATCTGAAATCTAAATCGGATTCCAATATCAGGATACTATGGTTCTGATGTTCTTATTACTAGTAGTAGACATGATTTCTTAATCTAACCTTATAAACGCATACATTGTGTATGGGAAGTTCAGACAAACATGGGTAAATCATACTTGCTCACATGATAAAGCATAACCAGATACATGGCAAATGCAGTCAAATGAATATATATATACATCTTGTTTTAAATATTGATAAATGGGTGGGAAAAATCACTCTTGTTAAACACTCATACAAGGTCACAGGGCCTACCAACAATAATATATTCTTGCATGAATATCCAGATGGATAGGAAGCCTCCAGACCATGCTGCGTGACCAGCCTTGCGCTCACAGCAGGGGATGAACTGATATACCCTGCTTGAAGCCAATAGGCATGCTCCACTATGTTTAACCCGCCCCTTAATGACTTGAGTGCAGATATTGTTACTTTGCGGGTGCTGAACAGCCAGCCCTAACACTCGCACTGACCACTGGGCCAAATGTGATTATAAGGTAATTGACCCCCTGATCCATCTCCCAAGTACCTAGCTCTTTAATAAATTGCTGTAGTTGCATATCACTTTAACTTAATTTCAATAAACCTTGATGAGTGGTGTTGATATCTAGCAGCAATTTTAGTCATTAAATGGGCACTAAACCCTGAAATACATGCCAGCTCATATGAAAGGAAATACACTTTTTTAAAGTGGCCCTTTAAGCTATAATCACGCTAAATTAGTCACACAGCCACCTGGCTCTGGCAAAAACAATACCTCCCTACCTGACAATCTAGGTACTATTTTCATGCCAAAAACATCATTTGAGAAATCACACACACACATACATTATAAATATATATATATATATATATATATATATATATATATATATATATATATATATATATATATATATATATATATATATATATATATATATATATATATTCTTCTCACATTTTCATTTTTCCTTTCATATCTTCTTTTTACATTTTCTTTTTGTATTCTTTTACACTCTTACTAGCCTACACTAGGTGGGCTAGTTCTGTTGTCAGACCCAGGCTCCAGATGTGACAGGGCTGGTCCATTCTTCCTCATCCTATTGTTCTTATTACTGTGCCTTCTTCAGGTGCTTCTTCAACTTGACAATGTCGGTGATCAGGTTACGGTTCAGGATCTTGGCCGCAGAAAGCACGCCCCCAAATAATCCGCCAGCAAGGCCGCAGGTGAAAATATCTTGCCCTGCAAGAGAGGAGAGTCGCAAGATGAAATTCCGTGCATTTTATGGACACTTGCCCACAGCCAGTAGAAAATGATACGGGCAAGCATAATCACCATCTGACCAGAGAGATCTATTTATATAAATAGATCTCTCTGATCAGACTCAACCACTCAGACATATAACTGTGAATCCAGGCCTTGTCTAAAAGCTTCATATAAATTGGCCACTTACTACATGATGTTTTGCATAGATTTTAATGCAGGAGAATACATCTTGAACCATCTACATTTCAAAATTTCCATTTAGGACAGAGTTCCTGGGATACCGAGCTAAACTATAGGTGACCAAATATCCAAATATGTAGGTCCAGACATTACAACTAGTCTAATTCAGAGCTCCTTTGAAGTTGTTAAAAGTTTCAAGATTTGAAATCACAAGTTTTGCTTATATATTTAGTTTAACTCTTTAACTCTTGGCGCCATTTACATACCAGCCCAGTCCTAGCAATATACTGTGTAATTGGTATCTAATTAATAGTAATTATCCCTATTTTCGCTCCCCCCATGTTAGCGCAAAAATAACATCCTTCAAATAAATATATATATAGTAATAAATACATGTACATAGTTTGTGTGCTTGAATGCGCGAATTTAAAGTAGCACAAATACCCTCCAGCAGGGCAGTAAAGCAAAATACATTTTTAGCACTCCAAATTAAAGCTGTATACAGGATCACTTATGTTTGAGATACAGGCAATATATGACTTACCCGTGAGATACAGGCAATATATCACTTACTTGCGAGATACAAGGAATATATCACTTATATACCAGTGAGATATGTACAGGGAATTTATCACTTACCTGTGAGATACAGGCCTGGTATATCGGTCTCTGGACGCAGCTGATGCATGACCTCGGCACTGAAGCGCTGAATATTGTGATCGAGACCATAGAACTCGCCACACGCAGAAGCGATGTAATACTTATTGCTGATTGGCGTTCCGCTATCAAAGTATTCAACCTATAAGAGATTCAAACAAAATAATTCATCAACTCATAAATATTATCTTAATCAAAAGATTATCAACAACTGTCATGCAGATATTTTGTAAAATCATTCTCAATTAAAAAGTCATTGTCAAAGGTATCTAAGATCCAGATAACAATTTCTGTGGTTGGTACACAATATGAACCTTTTATAGGCTTAAAAAGCCTTGGTAACCTAAACACATATTTATTATTATTACACATACATTTGTAACACTGTGACATAACATGCTATGGAGAATAAAAACCATGTTGCACATGCATGCAATCTGAAATTAGAAGAAAAAAACAATTTCTGTAGTAACTCATAAGTATTGATGACTTAATCCGTTCATAGTTAAGATGTCCTCCAAATGTTGTCGTCTGGATCTTTAATATATTTGATAGTAACTTTGGAAATAAGAATGATTAAAGAAAATATTTGAACGAGAGTTGTTGATCATGTTCTATAAAATGTTTCTCCTTTAGATATTTCCCCAACTTTGTCTTTGCATTTTTCATAAAATTTGTCAGGCCGTTTTGGCTGCTGTGAGTGTTAACGGCTTCACCCTTTAAATGATGGGACTTCTTTTGGCCAAAGCACAAGGACGCAAAGATTTTTGAAAGATTCGAGTCATGTTAGCATTCATTGGATAGCTCTCACTGAGTACTCTCAGATGAGTACCCATTTGCCAAGGTTTCAGTCATTTTTCAAGTTTTTGCATAATTTTGTAATGACCAAATTAGCCACCAGCAGCATAAGGGTTAAAAGAGAGGGTGTGGTGTGACTGAATAATATACAATGAGACACACACTGGTATTTCAGCAAGCCTAAATGCACACGCCGTACCTCCTTATCAATAGAGTGAGTCAGAGTCCAGTACGACAACTAGCATTATCATAAACCGTATCCCACATTCTAAACGATGCGAAGTAAGCTGAAAAATGGCTGAAATCCAGGCACATAGGTACTCACTGGCACATCACAGCGAACATGACAGGGTTTAGCTTTCATAGAATCCCTCGATCAAATTTTTCAAGTGGACACCAACATGACAGGGTTTAGTTTTCTTAGAAGCCTTCAAATCTTTCATATGGATACCAACATGACATGGTTTAGTTTTTGTTGAACCCCGCAAATCTTTCAAATGGATACCAACATGACAGGGTTTAGTTTTTGTAGAACCACTCAAATCTGTCAAATGAATACCAACATGACAGGGTTGTTTTTGTTTTTGTTGAACCCTTCAGATCTTTCAAATGGACACCAACATGACAGGGTATAGTTTTCGTTGAACCCCTCGATTTACCTCTGTATCCAAACATACCATCGTAAAAATGGAGAGTCATAATGAACCTCACCTTATCTTTGAGTTGCGGGTAGAGCGCGAGTGTCTGCTCCCACATGCGTTCAGCGATGGCGTTCTTCACTCGATCGTAATCGCCGCCACGTTGCTTCACTCTCTCGCATTCCCACTCCGAGAACCACTCCCAATTCGACAGGGTCACGATCGTGCAGGTTGATTTTCCTATAATCAAGCAGAGATATTGCTATCACCACATCTATCAATACCATATTCATCCGAATAAGTGCACAGAACCCATAAATAACCCCCCCCCCCCCCATTTAAAATGTGGCAAGCCAGAGGACATTATTTTTCTGGCCTTCTGAATATCTCAAAACTCCCCCTGCAAATGTCAATGTTGCCTTTCTTTTTACATGTGGTACCAGTAAGACTATTTCATCCTTATATTCTAGAGCTCGAACACTTCGGTCACACCATCTCAGTCAGTTCTTTGCCCACCATCGAGCAAGCTCCCAACTGGACATGGCATAACAAAAGACAAAAAAGGGCGAAGGGTTCAACCTCTGGGCGGCCATGTATTGTTGCCACAATTGGCACTATGTATGGGTTCGGCTAAACAGGAGATCGCCAATACCCCTTCTAGCAATTTTTCTCCTAACTTGCTACATGCAGATGCACTTATTCGGAGGAATATGGTAGATTTAAAATTGCCAAGGATTGAATCTAAAGTCTTTTTCTTTTCAATAAATAACGTAGAACGGCTAAATTTGTATCATTAGGGGTACATACCTGGTTCTCTCTCTGGCCATGTGGGATCCTTGGCTGAGGGGAAGGAGACGAACATAAGGGGTATAGGTGACCACATGACTTCCTAAGGGTATCATTAGGGGTACATACCTGGTTCTCTCTCTGGCCACGTGGGGTCCTTGGCTGAGGGGAAGGAGACGAACATAAGGGGTATAGGTGACCACATGACTTACTAAGGGTATCATTAGGGGTACATACCTGGTTCCCTCTCTGGCCATGTGGGGTCCTTGGCTGAGGGGAAGGAGACGAACATAAGGGGTATAGGTGACCACATGACTTACTAAGGGTATCATTAGGGGTAAATACCTGGTTCCCTCTCTGGCCATGTGGGGTCCTTGGCTGAGGGGAAGGAGACGAACATAAGGGGTATAGGTGACCACATGACTTACTAAGGGTATCATTAGGGGTACATACCTGGTTCTCTCTCTGGCCATGTGGGGTCCTTGGCTGAGGGGAAGGAGACGAACATAAGGGGTACCTCAGACGTCATGGCCTCCTCTGCTGATAGGGCGAAGTAGTCCCTAGCGACCTGATCTATGTCATTGCTGAAAGAGGATGTGATTCATCATTACTCACAAAAAATAATTCAAAACAAAGTAGCTGACAAACATATAAAGAAAATAGTAATTCAAATATCACAAAAGCAACTCCAACTACACCTAAAAAATCCAGAAAGACTCAATGCAAGAGATGAAATTTAGGATTGAGGGTGTGATATTTTGGTAGGACACGCAAAGGTGTGCAGAGACATGGCGCCCGCGACCGCATGTCAGGTGGAGAATATATGTGTCCCTAAACTGTAGAGAGTGATCACACCCAATCAACGTATAACATGCATAAACCACACATTTTTGACCAAAAAAATAATGAAATTTTTTTTTACGGACCTACCTACCCCATATTTTTTCAGACCGTTACAGAAAGCAATTTTTTTCCTGGCCTAATAAAAAGAAAATGCCACAGCGAGTACTTAGACCAGTAAGAGGATATAATTGGGAAAACAATAATAGCACTGCCTAACAGTGTGCGCATGTATGACACAAAACGTTCCAATTTTTATACTAACTGGAGAGCAAATACCTACCCTGTGAATGCCCAGATGTTGTGTGCTTTAAGGCCCAGTTCTTCCTTTGACCCTTTGAGTCCCACAAAGAGTGACATGCCAGCAATTCC
>OZ012696.1:34342405-34368136 GCA_963942565.1 Maea johnstoni
GCAAACGGGTCTTACTGAGTTCGATTATTACATGCCTGCAGTGTAATCATAAGCTGCACTCAGGTTATTAACAGCCGCTTTCTTGAAAATGTAGCACACCTATTGGCTGCAAGCAGGGTATATCAGTTACTATATCCTACCTTTAGGAGCTGAAGATATCTGTCGATGGCCTTTTCTTCATCGGGAAACTGCTCCAGCATTTTCGCCCTCCACTGATCTTTACCAGCATAGTGAGGAATCAAGCGCGCCTTCCCCGGCTCACCTAGCGCCACCTAGTGGAAGGAAAAAATATTAAAAATGTCAAATGTGATGGCCAATTCACAAAGAATCATATCAAAAAGGCATGGAACAAAACTCGATCAGTCTTGCTTTAACCTGTAGACTATTTAACTATAACTTGAAAATTCATAGATAGTAAGTTAAGTATAATCTTTGAGAGGTCCTCATAGGCCCGGTCTTCTCCAAATGCTTATGGAATGTGCCTATGGTTGCCGCCATTTTGAAAATTCTCTAGAGTAAGACTGAATGCAAATCTACTCTCGGATTGGTCGATAATCATACACTTATTATATATACACTAGTTAGTAATACTAAATAGATTTCCTCCTAAAATGGACATGCAATCTACATGACACATTTGCATGCAATAAATACCAGTGATGTCTTTTTCATAAATTTTGGGGATTAAGCGTCATTCAGGTTCCCTAAGTTTTCTAATGTATCCAACCCTCAGACTAGCCATGAGCTTGCAGTAGCGAACGGTTAGACCTCATAGATGTAAATGATGATTCTAGCCACTAATGTACTCAGCATTGGACCTAACTTATTTTATAAGTTAAGGCAACGGTTATTTGATTTATTGGTTCCCGGATTCTTCCCAGACAAATTTTACATGGTCGGGAGGGAGGTTATTAAAAATAAACTAATTTTTTTCTTTCCTTTTTTTAACACACTAAAATCTAAGTAAACAGTCGGGAGGGAGGTTAAAAAAAGAAAATGATTTTTTGGCTATTTCTAAAATACATACTTAAACCATATTTTGGAATTTTAAAAGAATTATTTTTTTAATAAGATGATGCATTTCAACAACACTGTAGTGTATTGCTATTGTAATGTTGTATTGCTCTGGTATTAATATATTCTTGAGGTTTTATTACCATCTATGGTAAATTTATTGTAAGTTTGGTGTACCTACTTACAGCTCGGCATCAGAGCACAAAATAAAGTGGGGGGATTACATTATATAACACCAATTTCTTTGTACAATATTTTGACCAGATGAAATGGATGTTTCCAAGCTCTAGGAGTTTAGTGTGTATAAAGGATTTGGTCATATACTCACTGTATCAAAAGGGTCATCAAGATCGTTCCACTGAAGCTGCCCATTGGTCAGTTCGTCCATGAGGCCGCGAAGCAGGGTGTTGTTTCGCATCTCGCCAATATAGTGTATACCTAAAAAGCAGAAAATTCCATATATCTAGAGATATGGGGATGGGGATTTGCTCTTTTTTAAATTTCATATATCTAGAGATATGGAGAAGGAGATTTGCTTTAGCCAATTTTGTATGTGTCTTTTCCTATAACTATGCTATTGAACAGATAAGAACTGGCACTATCTCTTTGATGGGTCTTCTTTTTCAATGCATCAATATATATTTATATATATATATATATATATATATATATATATATATATATATATATATATATATATATATATATATATATATATATATATATATATATATATATATATATATATATATATGTCGTGGTAGAAACTGCGATCCGGTAGGATCGGCGATCCTACCAGTAGAAACTGCGATCGCAGTTTCTACCGGTAGAAACTGCGATCGCAGTTCCTACCAGGATTATGCTGGTAGGAACTGCGATCGCAGTTTCTACCGGTAGGATCGCCGATCCTACCAGAACAATCTTACCATGCCTTGGTAGAAACTGCGATTCAGTAAAGGCTGTGATAGTACTTATTGACATGTTTAGCAATTTATGGTAACCCATAGTTGCAGTAGTAGGCTAAAAAGTTTTTTTGTGAGAATTTCAAAGCACAAAGCACCTTTCTTTCTTCATTAAGACACTTACAATGGATAACTTATTCGTTCACCTTTGATTTGAATAGCACCATTAAAATTTAATGAACATGCAACATATTCTGGCACAATATTACTTCATGAATTCTCCAAATCTCTTTTATGCAATCTTTCATGCAATCTTCCAACATAATCACCTATCATTCAACAGTTATATCGTACTATTTATACATAGTTAACTCCCAACAGATACTGGTACAATGTGACATCATGAGAAGGCTTCTGATATCTTTAACACAGTCACACAATAGTATAACCGCTTTACACAGTATTATGAAGATACTATATCTATTTACTTCGATATGCAAAGTATTGAATAAAACTTAGTCTCCAAATATTAATTTCTTCATTCAGTTATTCTTTAACCCATTGACACTCCGAGTTCTTCTAGAAAGTATAGTCTGCTACTCTCATATTTTTGAAAATAACTTGGCAATTAAGTGAAAGTTCACAAAATATTTGAAGGAGAGTTGGTGTATGGCATCTGATCAACATATCTCAATCAAATTTTTTTCAGAAAAATGTTTGTAAGTAAAATATTTCCAAAATTGTCAGGCCTGTTTTGGCCGCTCTGAGTGTAAATGGGTTAAGATATTGATTTGATATTCATCTTCAATCTTAGAAAAGTCAAATTGAAAAAAACATTTGATAACTATCAGCTTCACATTAGCAAATGACCACTCAATTACCTATACCCAACAATTAATACTTGGACATCTACATTGTAACCTTAATTTCAATATAATTACATAAGTAATTATAAAGCGCAATTGAACCAAGCCCATAATTTCTATAATAACAATTGTCTACCCATCATGAACTAGCTACTGGTCATACCAGACTGATTTAGGGGAGATGTTTCCTAGGATTTTAAACTATTTCCAAATTAACCTAATACAATAGACAAATACAGCTTCAAATTAATTGCAATAAACCACACCCAAAATGTTGATTGAGATTGTAAGTCAGCCAATTAACCTGAAACTGTCTTATCACAGAGCAATAAATCATCTCAATTAAATACTCAATTCCTTAATGTGTAAATATTTTGATTTTAAACAACATTTTGAGAAATATTTCACTGAATGTTGGTGATCTTGTTTGGTTTTACAATCCGTCTTCAAATATTTTTCAAATTATATTGAATTAAAATGAGATTTGTTAAAAGTTGAAAGACCATGCACATACTCCAGAAATGAATGGTTTGAATGAATGCCTGTAGTATTTAACAACTCATCTGCCATGGAGCTGCTCATTCAAACCCTTAAATAGTGATAAAGTGGATCGCAGTTTCTACCGGTAGAAACTGCGATCGCAGTTCCTACCAGCATAATCCTGGTAGAAACTGCGATCGCGGTATCTACCGGTAGAAACTGCGATCGCAGTTTCTACTGGTAGGATCGGCGATCCTACCGGATCGCAGTTTCTACCACAACATATGTATATGTATATATATATATATATATATATATATATATATATATATATATATATATATATATATATATATATTATATAATATATATATATATATATATATATATATATATATATATATATATATATATAATATCTATCTATCTATCTATCTATCTATCTATCTATCTATCTATCTATCTATCTATCTATCTATCTATCTATCTATCTATATATATATATATATATATATATATATATATATATATATATATATATATATATATATATATATATATATATAGATAGATAGATAGATAGATAGATAGATAGATAGATATATATATATATATAGATAGATAGATATATATATATAGATATATTGACATGTGAACACAGCCAGTAACGTTTGAGGAGAGTTATTGATATATATCGATACTGGCCATATCAATCACAACCCTCCTGACTGGTAAGATAGTAAAAATATGTCTGGAGGGCTAGTGACATGTTAGTTTCTTGAGTGAGTCAGTAGGAATACATGGAGTTTTCAATATCATCATACACTATCATGGTCACCTTTTCTGCCATATTCAGGCTAAATCATGACTAGCCCCAGTTGTAAGTTCTGGAGGAAACCAGAATACCCTGCGACAACCAAGGCCTAACCCCAAGTCACCGTTAACTTCCTCACATGCAAAGGCCTGGTTTGAAACCAGGCAGTGGGGAAAGGTAGTGAGTCCTCAGTGGCAACACCTTAGACCACTCTGTCATCGGGGCAGTGAGGCTCTAATATCAATAAGATAGTCACATTGAGAAACATACAAATCCATTGACTTGGCCACTGTTGATGACATCTAGTGACTAAGGGTCAGATGGTGGTTTTCCCCAGGTGCTCTGTTTCCTCCATTACTCACAATCTGAATATATGGAGGTAGTTTTTTTTCTTCTGCATTCCAAAAGTCAGAAGGGCAATGATAGAGCTGTTCAGAATATCATATGATACACATTGCAATGGACCCTGACACACTTAACCAATTTGTAGCTTGAGACCTCCATGTAAAACAACATTTGGATCAAAGACACTGAAATGAAAAATTCTGGAGAAAATTTCCCCAAACCCTGAAAATCTTCATAACTGGGGATGACATCTTCTAGGAAATCCCCCACCCCCCTCCAATTCTTTTTCTATAAATTCTAAAACCCACTGGGAACATTTTCCTAGGCTCCAAACATCTTTAGATGAAGTCATTAAAAAAACAAATACAATCAGAGGTTAATATCATCAAAGTTAGGATCAGGTGGAGTATGGACCTATTCAATCACATTTTCTGTTATTCTTTGCTAGGCTTGAAACAAAATAACATTTCATCTCATAAATATGCAAAGAAAAGTGCTCCAGATAGAAATACTTCCAGTTTTCTTTGCTGTCAGTCATTTCTGAAGTAAAATTACAACCTTTCAAACTATTTAATCAAAAGTTGATAAACAACTTTTGATTTAATATAATAGATACAAATTCATTAGGATAAAATTGTACTTAAATCAAATACAAAACTTGATACATCAAAGTCATTTAAAAAAAAAAAATTATGATTTTTGGATACAAATGGGATACAAATGACCAAGTGCAGACAAAGAAGCCTAATTTTTAGATTAACCACCCTAATTGCATAAGTTTCAATTGTTAAAAGTTATTCAGCAGCTCAGTACTCCAACTGTTGAAAAAGATGTCAGAAACGTGGCCAAAATACTTACCCACGTCAAACTCATATCCCTTCTCAATGAATGTGTGGCAGCAGCCGCCCGCCTGATCGTGCTGCTCCAGAACTACGACTCGCTTTCTGCTCCGGGCCAGCAAACACGCCGTTGTCAATCCACCGATACCACTGCCCACCACGATGGCATCAATCTTTGGCGGTAGCTTCTTTGCGACAAATCCTGAAAATGTATGTGTCAATACATCTTTTCTCTTTTTGTAACATAAACTTTGAAGAAAAATTCTAATAATCAAGGCGTATCAATATTCTGTTCTGCAACTTGAGCTTCCCAGCCAACTCTGAAAGTGTATGTGTATTTAATACCTGGGTGCAACATAGGTTCCAAACCATTGCTTGCCGAGCGGGGCAAACTACCCCAAGTTTACTAGTCCCGCCAGCGCTTCCACTTGCCCCGACACTTTGTTAGACAAAAGTGAGTTATATTGCAAGAACTCTGCCCAAAATATTACTTGCCGGGTGGGGCAAGTTAGGGTTTTGTTTTGCTTGCCCAATTGCTGTTTTTTGCCGACTTCACTTGCAACTTGCAACGGGGCAAGTGGTTATGTTGCATGCTGATTACTTAAATCTCTTCTGCAACAAAATCATTGGATGATAGAGGTGTATTAATAATTCTATCTACATTGCAGTATAAAGGTATTATAATATCAATATTCTCATCTGTGACATCACCCTATGTAAATTTTGCCTGCTGGTACTAGGGCTGTCATTACTAACAAATTTTTAGCGCTTCGATAATCGTAAAGATTTTTACCGATACGGCACTTCGATTGTGATTCGCTATCGTTACACACTCATGCTTGGTTTTCGGCTAATATATACACAAATAGCCCACCACGCATTATATTTTTATTCCCCGGCAATAACAATAACTAAAAGCCAGTAAAAGGTACCTACAATTTGCGATCTCGCCATTAGCGCCAATGATGTCTTCGCCCGTCATCGTCTCGACAGGACCCAACAATGCATTGCACTGACCTGCGCAGTAGTGCGCTAGAGATCGTCCGTCCTCAATTCAACTTCCGTTTTTGAATCTGGACTTTTTTATAAAGATTTCTGGTTGGTAACGGCAGTTTTGGCGTGTTGCAACGTATCCAACCAGTTTTTTGTTATTTTTTATAGCGAATCGATACCCCAGCATTTCTGGCGTATCGATTATCGCTAGGGCTTCACCAGCAATCAGGGGCTTAGCCGCAATGCGTCCAGCGTGTCATTTGGACACGCAGAACACTGTTTTTTGACAGTTTGGACACCCAACAGTTATTGTCAGAATTTGCTGAAGATGACTTTTCTTAGAAGATAGAAGATGTAGAAGCTGTAGTGTCACTTTTATAAGACACACAAAGCAGTATCTGGCCTAAAAAAGCAAAATCTGTAAAGGTATAGGGTCTATATTATTAGTAGTATGTATTTTGTACCACACTTTGGACACGCAAAAGTCTATGAAACCTCTATTTGGACACCCTGTTTCCAAATATCGGCTAAGACCCTGCCAGCAATCCATCGATACTGCCGGTATCGATGACAGCCCTAGCTGGTACTATACAGATGCAATTGCAAATCCAATCAGTATGTTTCTTCATTCATTTTCGCTAACAGTAAAACTCAATTAAGTTTCATGCAGTTGTTTTTTTAATAAAGTGACTTAAGAGAAATTTTCCCTGATCTTGTTAGGTGAAAGTTCAATCGAGAGGAATTTAAAAAATCAAAACGAACTACTAAACCACTCAGATGAGTGCTAATAAACTAATAAAATTTTGATCAAGTTACTAATTTTTTGGACACTTTCATAACGAGCGAAGCTCGCAAGCTGCGAAGCAGCTAGCGAGCGTAGCGAGTACAATGGCAATGCGCGAGATACCTCATTGTTGTCAGTAGGACGATGGCCTTAAATTTCCATCGCTCAATTTATGGTACGTCCGGGTCCTGCTGTTAAAACGGAAGTGACGTCAGACGGAGTCGCGTGTAGTGGATAAACACTGAGCTTTGTTATGCCAATTCCCAGGCCAAGCTCTATGTCCTACAACATATGAACTATGGATATGTTTTAACGACCCAAGGTTGCGGACAAAAAAGAGAAATATACGCGTTTTATCGTGAAGCTCATACAGTAATTCAACAATGGTAATGTGTGTGTGTTGTGACGTGCAGCGTTCATTTTCCTTAGAAACTGGCGCCAAATAGCGAACGTGATACAAGCGCGCCACGCATCATTTACTACATAGTTCGCAATACATGCTGCGAGGGGGGGGGGGGGGGGGGAGGGTATTGTGGGGCTCTCAGGTACAGAGGGGGGTCGCACCCGCCTTACGTATTTCGCGGAAGAAGGGGTCTTTTTTAAGACCTCTGAATGTCACGCGATTTTGTATAAAAAGGGTAATTTTTTGAAACCAGGTAGGAAGTATGGGGGGTGAAAATCCCCTAACAATCCACGAAAGATATGCGGCTATGACGCCGAGTTAAGTGGGCTTCCGAGTCTGCTGCCACAAACGGAACAGGCAGAGGATTATAAAATCTGAAGTTAAAAAACGTGTTCCCGTTCATCCAATGTCATTGTTTTGATAAAAGAAGGTGTTTTTATACTGGAAAAAGTCAGGGTTTTTTTTTTAAAAAGGGTGCTTTTTTGGCCAGAAATCAGAGGTTTAGGCCTTAGGGGTATTTTTAAATTTTGATAACTAGCGTTAATATACCCCCCTAAATACCAAAGTGCCCCCTAGAATGTAGTGCTCCACACACCAACTCTCTTCAAAAGTTGCATAAAAACTTGTATGAGTATCAAACAGGTAAATGGTAAAATCATGAGCAGCAATTGGCTGTACAAAAAGACAGAGTTATTTTTCATATATTTCCTGTTGGTAAATTTAGACAAAAACAGTGGCTAGCATCAATGAAACTTGTAAATCCACCTGTCTTGAAGTATGCAGTTCTATGTTCAGACCACTTCCCTGATGCGTATTACTAGTATGTAAGGAATCACAAACTACAGTTTGGATTACGTATAAAAGGGGATTGAACTCTATTAATTACTGACACATGTGCTGCCATCTATTAGCAGAGTCGACTTTATCAAACCAGTTACTCAAGTTATTTCTGTACTGCAAGTCATGTGATTAAACCTATGTGGTCACTCCCACACTAGATCTCAAGCTGACCAGTTGTTTGTCTATGATTGTTACAGGGGACATCAAATCATAAGGTTATATGAAAATTCATGAACATAGCTCAACATCTGTCATATGCGAATAAATTGGATACCTGTGTGACTATGAAGGAAGGGTTGAATAAAAACAAAATTGTAGTATGTACATCACCAATCATCCAGATTTTCAGTATTTGATTTTACTTGAAGCTAGCTGTTCTACAAAAACTGTTTTCTTTCATGTAACCTACACAAATACTAAAGGAAATGATTGCTGTTCCAAGTACTGATAGTTATTTCCTGCGTTGACTAACTTCTGTGTCCTGGGATCTAGATGTGTAATGCCACAAGGTTATAATTAACCCTTTGGTTATCCTTTTCCTTTAAGGAGTTGTTACTTCCTTTTGTTGTTGCCAAAGGGACCTAGATATCAAACAAAACCCAAGTTGTAAGACAACCAACACAATCCTAAACAGTCTATTTTCAATTCTACAGATTAATGATGACCATGTTTAGGTACCTAGAATTGTATGCTAATAAACTGAACTGTTAGTTGTCTATCTGTGCTTGCTTTGTAGCAGTTGATACAGAAGGGTTGAAAACAAAAACACTGAATGGCACAGCACCATCCTGTTGAGTAATTCTGACTGCATTTATGATTCCTGGTATAAAACGCATCAGCGAAGTGGTCTGAACATAAAATTACATGCTTCAGGACAGGAATTCAGTGATGCTAGCCACTGTTTTGTCTGACTTTACCAACAGGACATATATGAAATATAATTCTACTATCCTGTCTTCTTGTACAGCCAATTGCTGCTCATGATTTTACCATTTACCTGTTTGATACTCATACAGGTTTTTATGCAACTTTCGAAGAGAGTTAGTGTGTAGAGCACTACATTCTATGATACACTGCTCAGAGCTAGGGGACATGAAGTGGGCTGCCACCCGTTGAGTCACAGCTGATAGCAGTTGAAGAACATGGCTGCTACCAGGGGCTGCTAGGGGCTGGCTGAGGCTGCTGGCAATACACAAAATTCTCCCCTCCTGGGATCACTAAGAGAAAAAGGAGGACAGCATCCTATTCATGAAGTGTATTACTTTCATATAAGCTAATATGTATGTGAGCCTTTAGTTCCCCTTTAAGAGCTTTGCTCGTCGTCGAAGCCATGCCTCAACATATTAGCAATAGGCCCTATATATTTTTGTGGCTCATTATGTCATGTTGTTGAAGTTGCATTCTCTTGGTGACAAAATCTCTTGGGTACTAAATTACCACAAACCTTGAGCCTCACAGCAAAATCTAAATATGCAATTATGTTTGGCTAGTACCATTCTCTTCCTCAATATATTAGCTTCACAACAAATAAAAACCTGAGATGCAACTTAAATTTGGTGAAAAGTGGGTGAGCCTCCCATACCCAAATACCCATAGCCTAATGTCGTCTTAATTGCAGTTGCATCTCTCTTAATTGATTCCTGTCCTAACATGCTGTGCCAGTGGTGTGGTGAGAATTGCTAAAAATAAACACACTATGATGGCACTGACACAGTGACAGGCCCATGTGCCCAGTCATTGTCCTGAAATGAAATCATGCATAGCTTGTAAAGTTAAAACAAATTAACCTAAGACATTGCACTTCGAGAACTAGAAGTCTTAGCAATAAGGGACACGCATATGGGTTGAGATAAGAAATACCTTGCTTAAGGACTTTGTCCCTGGCAGTTTGGTCTGTCACCAGTTCCTCAGGGTTTCTGCATGTACTCATCCTAAACGGATTCAACCCTGGTTTGGGCCCGCTAAAGAATACGGACAAGGCAAAGATGAAGACATAAACTAACACTCCTGCAACCAACAGACTAGGGTTGGCCATCAGATAATCTAATATCGACGTGAGGAAACCCATGTTGGAGACTGTGTGTGATTGGACTGGATACTGGTCCTGGCTCTGCAGCTTGGGTCACACTTTTGAGCCCGTGCGATACCTAGCGGGTAGATTTGGAACTTACCAAACAAGGTCGAACGATTCGCATCAACCGCATTGGCCGTCTAATAATAATTAAACGGCCAAGGCAAATAAAATTAACATGATCGACCGTCCTTCTTTTAAGTCACCTTTTTTGGAAATAAATATATATATATATATATATATATATATATATATATATATATATATATATATATATATATATATATATATATATATATATATATTACGATGGTGCAAATGTGACGGATAGAATAAAAACTTGCGCAGAACAGAAAATAAACTTAAACACGCGATAAAATAAAAACTTGAGCAGAGCAGAAAATAAACTTAAAAACACGCTTGAATAAAAACTTGCGCAGAGCAGAAAATAAACTTAAACACGCGATAAAATAAAAACTTGAGCAGAGCAGAAAATAAACTTAAAAACACGCTAGAATAAAAAACTTGCGCAGAGCAGAAAATAAACTTAAACACACGATAAAATAAAGATTTGAGCAGAGCAGAAAATGAACTTAAAAACACGCTAGAATAAAAACTTGCGCAGAGCAGAAAATAAACTTAAACACACGATAAAATAAAAACTTGAGCAGAGCAAACTTGAGCAGAGCACAAAATAAACTTAAAAACACGCTAGAATAAAAACTTGCGCAGAGCAGAAAATAAACTTAAACACGCGATAAAATAAAAACTTGAGCAGAGCAGAAAATACACTTAAACACGCCATAAAATAAAAACTTGCGCAGAGCAGAAAATAAACTTAAACACGCGATAGAATAAAAACTTGCGCAGAGCAGAAAATAAACTTAAACACGATGGTAAAATAGACTAGCGCCAGTCTCACAATCACGTCACGGATTAGAGACGGGTATCGCCCCCATCTTGAATAACCACGTCATTTGTATCCTCAGTTCCTGGCCCATCATGAATACGTTACAAATCAGAATCTGTATACAAAAAGCACCGTCCATATTAAAGACATGTTGCGTGGTCTATATACGGTTAAGTAAGAACATGTATATTTAATGTGATTTCGTATTAAGTAGTGCTCCTAACATATGTGCCAAGTTTGGATGGAAAAATCGAACGTTTTGTCACAAAAAAGCGGCAAAAGTGATTGCCAAACTCGAGTCAGACAGACTATAACATAAATAAATGAAGATATATACTGCTTGGCCCTTAAAAGTTACATGGCATGAATCGTAACCGGCCGCCAAAATGCGTGGCCCTTGTTTACGAAATCACAAAGTTTAAGTTTATTTTCTGCTCTGCGCAAGTTTTTATTCTAGCGTGTTTTTAAGTTTATTTTCTGCTCTGCTCAAGTTTTTATTTCATCGCGTGTTTAAGTTTATTTTCTGCTCTGCGCAAGTTTTTATTCTAGCGTGTTTTTAAGTTTATTTTCTGCTCTGCTCAAGTTTTTATTTTATCGCATGTTTAAGTTTATTTTCTGCTCTGCGCAAGTTTTTATTCTATCCGTCACATTTGCACCATCGTAATATATATATATATATATATATATATATATATATATATATATATATATATATATATATATATATATATATATATATATATGCACCTACAATCCAAGCAGTCAACTACAATTAGACCCATGAACCTCAATTAGAAGGATTGTATTCCAGCATTGTATTCCAGCATTGTGCACAATTCATTGTACCAGGATGCATGGTGACCACTGTTAGTCATGATTTCCTATATATGTACATATATGTGTGTGTGTGTGTGTGATAGTTAGCTTGATAAAGCAGGGGTGTCGAACCGTGTCATCATGGCACCATCATGGCGACATATGATTCAGAATGTGCGGCTGGCCAAATTGTAGAGAATTTATGGGCTTTTCAGATACTTCCTGTATGACCTTTTGATGTAGTTGCCTATTTAGTAGCTTATAGTACATCCCTCAACCTTAGTTGCCTGTTTATTGATTCGATCAAGGCCTTTATTACTAAAATGGTGGTTTACAAGATAGTCTTTTTATATGTACTTGATACTATGATACTTTATTCGAAGGTTTTTCAGGCAGTTCATAGGTCATTTCGAGTTGGATTGGGCCTAGACAGATCTCAAAACCCATCATCATGTATATGGCAATGGTACACAAGCAAATACTGTATGGTCCCCAATCACTTTCTTTGCTTGGGGACTACTTGTGATTGTGATTGCTTTTGCTCCAGGATTCACATAACTAGACACACCCCTGTGATCGTACTTAATAAACATACATCCATTTCTAACTTGAATAGTAAGCTTGATAGATGTCCAGGTTATGCACGTCCTGTCTTCATTGCCTGAATGTAGCCTTGTGAAAGATCGGACAAGTGGAATTGCACGAAAAACACGGCAAAGCAATTGTTGATATCTTTGTTAAAAGGCTTCCAGTCTTTAACCCTTCCGATGCCACACACACACACACACATATATATATATATATATATATATATATATATATATATATAAATAGATTACTTAATGGTTGTGGGTGTGATATGGTTTTTATCACGAGTGGCTGTTTGATATCACGAACGAGTGAGCGCAGCACATAATTGTTAATTTTCGTTAATCGTAAAATATTGGAAAACCATCCTCCCGAGGGGAGACATTCCATCAGGATACCCACACTGGCACGGCATATTTTATTTATCATATCGAACAAACCCCAATTTGGTAAAATATCAATGAAAACACCAATGACGGCAGGTACTAGATCCGCTGGTGCCGTGGAAAAGAGCGTCTGCTACATTGTCAAGGTCACAGATGACTGGTGATTCACACATTCCCCGCTAGGCGCCACTAGTGACAACAGTGGACATTACGCCGATCTGTGGACATGATCATTGCGAACTGTTAAGTCAGCCAATCACGGCTTACAATCTTCAAGTGAGGTATGATAAAAATATATGTATGTATATACTTATAATATATACATAGTATATATATTTAACCATATGGCACACTCACCATTTATGTAAACATGATGAATAAAGCTACTACTTTTATATATACATAGCACTGATATTGTTATTATTGGAAAGACACTTGCATATTTCTATAATATGGCTTTGAATACACACTATGCTCCATACTTTAATTACACGGGTGAAAATACATATGTCTAATTTAATGTGAGCAGAAATACACATTCAAATACACATTTATGGAAATACATGTATCTCAATATAGAAGTCCAAAAACTACGGCTTTTGCAAAAATCCGAGTCACAGGAGTCCGACATAGGCAAGATCTAATGTATTAGCAAGAAAATACCAAGCCCTAATATGAAATGATATAAGGCCAGAAAGTAAAAGCTAAGCCAATATCAATACCTAGTGCACCCATAAAGAGCCAGTAACAATATTGAAAACGGGCCCGTCAATTATTACCTGTGTAATCAACGCTGAAGCAGTGACATAAATGCTGAACCTTTACTCATTTCTCTGTTTTAAAAATGGAGATTTTTAGATTTTCCCCACAAAAATTATTGACAAACTCCATAAATACACATAAAACAACAACAACAACAACAACAAAAACGAATGAAAAGCATTATAGAGATTGGATAACATTTATTAGAAACAGTTTATTTTAAATAAATCAATATTGTAAATTGCCTTCCCAAGAGGGAAAGATACCTATATGTATATTTAAGTATTCAAACTCACAAAATATGTGTGTGTCAGGTAAAAGTCATTCTGAGAAAAGAGAAAGAAAATTGTCATTTTGACTTAGTAAGTTGTAAAAATATCTTATACACTAAGGCAAGGTGTGTGAATCTGAAATCTAAATTGGATTCCAATATCAGGAACCATAAGAATGGATACTATGGTTCTGATGTTTTTATTACTAGTAGTAGACATGATTTCTTAATCTAACCTTATAAATGCATACATTGTGTATCGGAAGTTCAGACAAACATGGGTAAATCATACTTGCTCACATGATAAAGCATAACCAGATACATGGCAAATTCAGTCAAATGAATATATATATACATCTTGTTTTTAAATATTGATAAATGGGTGGGAAAAATCACTCTTGTTAAACACTCATACAAGGTCACAGGGCCTACCAACAATAATATATTCTTGCATGAATATCCACATGGATAGGAAGCCTCCAGACCATGCTGCGTGACCAGCCTTGCGCTCACAGCAGGGGATGAACTGATATACCCTGCTTGAAGCCAATAGGCATGCTCCACTATGTTTAACACGCCCCTTAATGACTAGAGTGCAGATATTGTTACTTTGCGGGTGCTGAACAGCCAGCCATAACACTCGCGCTGACCACTGGGCCAAATGTGATTATAAGGTAATTGACCCCCTGTTCCATCTCCCAAGTACCTAGCTCTTTAATAAATTGCTGTAGTTGCATATCACTTTAACTTAATTTCAATAAACCTTGATGAGTGGTGTTGGTATCTAGCAGCAATTTTAGGCATTAAAGGGGCACTAAACCCTGAAATACATGCCAGCTCATATGAAAGGAAATACACTTTTTTAGCCATCAATCATAGTGACCCATAAAGATGTTTCACTTGAAATCTAGTTGATTTCTAGTGAAACATTAAGACACTTTTTGAGACAAAAGTCTAGCTTCTATTTCCCTTGATTCCTTTGAGTTGAAGGAAATCACACTTGGTAAGGCAGATTTGCTCAAGTATCTCCTCTTTGTGCTTCTACCAATAGTACTTCTGAATGCAAATTGTAATTTGGGCATAATCCTCTCCCAGAAAATGGCCCCAGCACACACAGGCATGCTTTAGATTAGGTGGCCTAGCAAGTTTTAGTACAATAAGAAATAATTTCTGTATCTCTAAATTCTCTTTATCACATGGAATCTTGTGAAAGACAACACCACTTCAAGACCTATCAGTACAGCCAGAGGCAACATATGGATTCACCATTATGATTTTGCTATCATCAGCTTTTGTCGGTCCATTCGTCTCAGTCAAAAGCCGGAAATTGAGAGAAGAAACCCAGAGTTTATGCACTGTATGAATACTAGCTATTCCTGTCTTGCCCACAAGTAACTGTGACTTCCTGGCAGCAGCAGGATGTCTGAGATATGGCTGTCCACAGGGAGGAGATAGGGCAACTGGAATACACACTTTTCTGCCCCATAGGACCTAATTAGATTGGGGTCTTTATGATTGATGGCTTAAAGAGTGTATGTCCTTTCATTTAAGCTGGCATGTATTTCAGGGTTTAAAGTGCCCCTTTAACCCTATATCACTCAACGCAACAATGTTGCCATGTCCCCTGCACTGCATGAGGGGTTACTCCTCAGAGACATTGTTGCGTAGTGCACTGCAGTGCACAGGGAGCAGTACTTTAAACAAGTTAAATGAGTCATTTCCATTTTTCATTTGTATCTTTCATTTCATTAAATATGATATTATTTGTGTTTACAATATATCAACTTAAAAGTTGATTATTTGTCTGATTTTGCGCTTGAAGCACTGTTAATAACGCACCTCGGCAAGTTCGTCTTCGTTGAGTCGTTAAATGAGTGGGATATCATCATCTGATTCCCATTGCTCGTGAAGGGGACGATAGTCGATCCTCTTCCACTCTACATCGGAATTATCCTGGTTTAAACTAGCCATTTGATGGCAGAAACAACAAAAAAACACGGGAGAATATCAACGGTTTTGTGTGTTGCTAAGGACGCCACAACACGACAACGTCACTGGCGGGAATTCCCCATGACTTCCATATTTGGAGGGTGTTTTCCCGTAGTTTTCCCGCCAAAAATCACGGACTTCGAGTCCAAAAATAAGCATTAAATAACTATAGATTACGATTAAAAGGTAAGGGCAATAATTTTGTATCTTTATTTAACTATCATTTGTGTACCAGCGATCTAAGATTGTGGTACCCAAATTACGTCAAAACTCGCTTCGTAGGAATAAGTGCACAAATACAATGACGCAATAACTCGCTACTGAGGAAGTGCAGCTGCACTCATGTTACGCGTTATTGCGTCATTGAGTGATAAAGGGTTAAGCTATCATCACGCTAAATTAGTAACACAGCCACCTGGCTCTGGCAAAAACAATACCTCTCTGCCTGCCAATTTAGGTACTATTTTCATGCAAAAAAACATCATTTGAGAAATCACACACACAAACACACATTATGTGTATATATATATATATATATATATATATATATATATATATATATATATATATATATATATATATATATATATATATATATATATATATATATATTCTTCTCACATTTACATTTATTTTCATTTTTCCTTTCATATCTTCTTTATACATTTTCTTTTTGTATTCTTTTACACTCTTACTAGCCTACAATAGGTGGGCTAGTTCTGTTGTCAGACCCAGGCTCCAGATGTGACAGGGCTGGTCCATTCTTCCTCATCCTATTGTTCTTATTACTGTGCCTTCTTCAGGTGCTTCTTCAACTTGACAATGTCGGTGATCAGGTTACGGTTCAGGATCTTGGCCGCAGACAGCACGCCCCCAAATAATCCGCCAGCAAGGCCGCAGGTGAAAATATCTTGCCCTGCAAGAGAGGAGAGTCGCAAGATGAAATTCTGTGTATTTTATGGACACTTGCCCACGGCCAGTAGAAAATGATACGGGCAAGCATAATCACCATCTGACCAGAGAGATCTATTTATATAAATAGATCTCTCTGATCAGACTCAACCACTCAGACATATAACTGTGAATCCAGGCCTTGTCTAAAAGCTTCATATAAATTGGCCACTTACTACATGATGTTTTGCATACTAGATTTTAATGCAGGGGAAAACATCTTGAACCATCTACATTTCAAAATTTCCATTTAGGACAGAGTTCCTGGGATACCGAGCTAAACTATAGGTGACCAAATCTTCAAATATGTAGGTCCAGACCTTACAACTAGTCTAATTCAGAGCTCCTTTGAAGTTGTTAAAAGTTTCAAAATTTGAAATCACAAGTTTTGCTTATATATTTAGTTTAACTCTTGGCGCCATTTACATACCAGCCCAGTCCTAGCAATATACTGTGTAATTGGTAATTTTTACAGGTATCTAATTAATAGTAATTATCCCTATTTTCGCTCCCCCCATGATAGCGCAAAAATAACATCCTTCAAATAAATATATATATAGTAATAAATACATGTACATAGTTTGTGTGCTTGAATGCGCGAATACAAATACCCTCCAGCAGGGCAGTAAAGCAAAATATATTTTTAGCACTCCAAATTAAAGCTGTACATACAGGATCACTTATCTTTGAGATACAGCCAATATATGACTTACCTGTGAGAAACAGGCAATATATCACTTACTTGCGAGATACAAGGAATATATCACTTATATACCAGTGAGATACAGGGAATCTATCACTTACCTGTGAGATACAGGCCTGGTATATCGGTCTCTGGACGCAGCTGATGCATCACCTCGGCACTGAAGCGCTGAATGTTGTGGTCAAGACCATAGAACTCACCACACGCAGAAGCGATGTAATACTTATTGCTGATTGGTGTTCCGCTATCAAAGTATTCAACCTGTAAGAGATTCAAACAAAATAATTCATCAACTCATAAATATTACGTTAATCAAAAGATTACCAACAATTGTCATGCAGATATTTTGTAAAATCATTCTCAATTAAAAAGTCATTGTCGAAGGTATCTAAGATCCAGATAACAATTTCTGTGGTAACTCCTAAAAGCATTAGTGACTTAACCCATTCATAGTTACTTCAAGAGGTCCCTCTAACCCCTCAAATCTTTCAAACGGATACGAACATGACCGGGTATAGTTTTCGTTGAAATCCTAGCATATAGGTACTCATCTAATACATTGCAGCAAACATGACAGGGGTTAGTTTATGTTGAACCACTTCAAATCTTTCACGTGGACACCAACATGATAGGGTGTAGTTTACAATGAACCACTTCAAATCTTTCATGTGGACACCAACATGATAGGGTTTAGTTTTTGTTGAACCCATCAAATCTTTCATATGGATAGCAACATGACAGGGTTTAGTTTTTGTTGAAACCCTCAATTTTTTCATATGGATACCAACATGACAGGGTTTAGTTTTTGTTGAAACCCTCAATTCTTTCATATGGATACCAACATGACAGGGTTTAGTTTTTGTTGAAACCCTCAATTCTTTCATATGGATACCAACATGACAGGGTTTAGTTTTTGTTGAAACCCTCAATTCTTTCATATGGATGCAAAATGGAGAGCCATAATGAACCTCACCTTATCTTTGAGTTGCGGGTAGAGCGCGAGTGTCTGCTCCCACATGCGTTCAGCGATGGCGTTCTTCACTCGATCGTAATCGCCGCCACGTTGCTTCACTCTCTCGCCTTCCCATTCCGAGAACCACTCCCAATTCGACAGGGTCACGATCGTGCACGTTGATTTTCCTATAATCAAGCAGAGATATTGCGATCACCACATATATCAATACCATATTCATCCGAATAAGCCCACAGAACCCAAAATAACCACAACCCCCCTTATTTCTGAAATATGTTGTAAGGAGCAAGCCAAAGAACATTATTTTCTGGCCTCCTGAACATCACAAAACTCCCCCTGCAAATGCCAACGTTTCCTTACCTTTACATGTGGTACAGGTACAAACTATTTTGTCCTTATTTTCTAGAGCTTGAACACTTCTGTCTTCCACCATTTCAGTTAGTTCTTGGCGCGCCATCACTCAAGCTTCCAACTGGACATGGCGTACCAAAAGATAAAGGACGGCCTGGGGTTCAAGCTCTTAGCGGCCATGTATTGTATTTATGGCACTATGCTTGGGTTCGGCTAAACAGGAGATTGCCAACACCCCTTCTAGCAATTTTTTTCCTAACTTGCTACTTGCAGATGCACTTATTCGGAGGAATATGGTAGATTTAAAATTGCCAAGGATGGAATCTAAAGTCTTTTTCTTTTCAATAAATAACATAGAACGGCTAAATTTGTATCATTAGGGGTACATACCTGGTTCCCTCTCTGGCCATGTGGGGTCCTTGGCTGAGGGGAAGGAGACGAACATAAGGGGTATAGGTGACCACATGACTTACTAAGGGTATCATTAGGGGTACATACCTGGTTCTCTCTCTGGCCATGTGGGGTCCTTGGCTGAGGGGAAGGAGACGAACATAAGGGGTACTTCAGACGTCATGGCTTCCTCAGCTGATAGGGCGAAGTAGTCCCTAGCGACTTGATCAATGTCATTGCTGAAAGAGGATGTGATTCATTATTACTCACAAAAAATAATTCAAAACAAAGTAGCTGACAAACGTATAAGGAAAATAGTAATTCAAATATCACAAAAGCAACTCCAACTACACCTCAAAAATCCAGAAAGACTCAATAGAAGAGATGAAATTTAGGATTGAGGGTGTGATATTTTGGTAGGACACGCAAAGATGTGCAGAGACATGGCGCCTGCGACCGCATGTCAGGTGGAGAATATATGTGTCCCTAAACTGTAGAGAGTGATCACACCCAATCAACGTATAACATGCATAAACCACACATTTTTGACCAAAAAAATAACGAAAATCTTTTTTACGGACCTACCTACCCCATATTTTTTCAGACCGTTACAGAAAGCATTTTTTTTCCTGGCCTAGTGAAAAGAAAATGCCACAGCGAGTACTTAGACCAGTAAGAGGATATCAATGGGAAAACAATAATGGCACTGCCTAACAGTGTGCGCATGTATGGCACAAACATTCCAATTTCTATACTAAATGGAGAGCAATTACCTACCCTGTGAATGCCCAGATATTGTGTGCTTTAAGGCCCAGTTCTTCCTTTGACCCTTTGAGTCCGACAAAGAGTGACATGCCAGCAATTCCACTCTTTATTCTTCCACTCTCCAGCAAAGAGTACATATCTTCAAAACATAAACATATATACACATGATTCTACACTACCTTTGACTTGGGATTGACACTTTGAAAATTATCTCTATAAGGTACAATAGTTATATAATGATAATGATGATGATTATGATGATGATAAAAATGATGATAATAATAATAATAATAATAATAATAATAATAATAATAATAATAATAATAATAATAATAATAATAATGATAGTGAACTTATGCTTAATTTACCAAGTTACTTAGTTACTTTCAAAAGTATCGCTGGTCCAGATAACATTTGCCAAAGAAAAAATGAATGGCTTAACCAATTCATGCCTGCCTGAAGCACACACATCCGCCTGACTAATTTGATGTTAACTCTTGACAGAAACTAACCAACGCTTAACTGGATGGAGAAATCTGCAAAGTGTGGTTCTGCCAATATTAATCCATCTATGCCTGTAGCGCCCCAAAATGAGCAAACTATTTTCCAGTCATCCAGATTTTATGTTCAACTTGCCCCGGCTGATTGTTCTGGCCATTGACAACCCATGTTTTCAATCAAATAGCCTTACTATCTTAGAAACAGAATTGATAGTTACAAGGAAGATTTTCACCAATTATGAACATACCAGATTTGCAAGCTATTTCCTTTGGTAGAAGTGTTTTGAATGTATTGACCACACCAGCATCAGAGATGACCAACGGCGCCATAACATCAATATCACCACCTGGCTTGTGAACACGAACACCTGAAGTTAAAAAACAAACATCATATATATATATATATATATCAGGCCTCAACGCTAACTCAAAATGATACTGGCCCTGTAGGACCAGTAACACCTAGCATCTACTGGTCCTGCAAAATGTTTACTGGTCCTACATTTTTTCTTTAACATAACAAGAAAGCACATTGCATAAGATTCACCACAACATTTATCTTTAAAAAAATTATCTTCATTTATTTTAAAAACATCTGGGGACATTCTCGGGGGAAACTTTTTAACAAGAATGTCTCCAAATGTTTACTGGCCCTGTAGGACCAGTTGAGGTCTTTTTTTACTGGCCCGAAGCTGATTTTGGGAATTTTTACTGGCCTGGGGCCATAGGTTCACCCTTAGCGTCGAGCCCTGTATATATATATATATATAAATATATATATATATATAAATAAATAAATAAATATATATATATATATATATATATATATATATATATATATATATATATATATATATATATATATATATATATATATATATATATATATGAGACTTAAATTAAAGCATCCATGACACCATGTTACAAACTTATAATTGGCTTATCATTGAAGTGAGTCAGAGTTTAGTACACCAGCTAGCCTTATCAGGAGACTACATGCTGTGATCAGTGTTCCAGCCTGTGCAGTAAGATCAGCATAAATCATCACCCTGTTTTATTTCGACACTCAAAATTACATCAAAAAATCATAAGTAATTACCACATGCTTTTCCATTGACATCTGTGAGGATCTGCGATATCTTGGCTCGCACAAAAACTCGCCCTCCGGCCTTCTCGATGGTCGGGATCATGTGGAAGGCGATCTCGCTGGCGCCACCTACAGGGTAGGAGGGGCCGTACATGTAGTGGTTGATCAGCATAGCGTGCATGGCAAAGCTTGAATCCCTTGGTAATGTTCCTGAAGGAGAGGCAAACATAAGGCTTTGTAATCAAACCTAGATTCACACAAATGAAAAATGGATGCAACTGTATACATACATACACCCATCCACACATACCTACATACATTCATAGGTACATATATTACATACAGCATTATTAAACCTAGATTTGTACAAATGTAAAATAGATACCACTTCATACATACATACATACATCTATCCACCCATACCTACATTCATCCATGCATGGGTACATACATTACATACAGCATTATTAAACCTAGATTTGTACATATGTAAAATGGATGCCACCTCATACATACACCCCAAGTCAATGCCAACTATCTCACATGCCCTGGCCAGGATTTGAAAATTGGGCACTGATGAGAGACAGCTAGCAGTCAGTGGGAACGCCTTAGAACCCACGGCCATCAGGAATTTGGAATTACCTTTTTCATCACATTCGTGCCATATTGTGACCAATTTGTGACTAGCCAGTTGTAAGTAGTGAAGAAAACTGAAGAAAACGGAGTACCCGGCGAAAACCACCGCCTACACCCAAGTCACTGGCAACTTTCTCATATGCCAGGGGGGGGCCATCAGGAAGCTACCTGTCCCCAGGGGCTTAGCCGTAATGCGTCCAGCGTGTCATTTGGACACGCAGAACACTGTTTTTTGACAGTTTGGACACCCAAAATTTTATGACAGAATTTGCTGAAGATGACTTTTCTTAGAAGATAGAAGATGTAGAAGCTGTAGTGTCACTTTTATAAGACACACAAAGCAGTATCTGGCCTAAAAAAGCAAAATCTGTAAAGGTATAGGGTCTATCTTATTAGTAGTATGTTTTTTGTACCACACTTTGGACACGCAAAAGTCTATGAAACCTCTATTTGGACACCCTGTTTCCAAATATCGGCTAAGACCTTGCCTGTCCCACATGGTGCGATGATAATGGGACAGTTGGACACCCCTGGTTTTACTTTATTTACCATAATCTCCGAAGCTGTATCCCAGGCACGCCTTGAGGTCGTTGTTTGTGGTGATCTCGTCCAGGACGTCCGTCAGGCTGCGCTGGGAGTAGCTGAAGTACTTGGTGTAGAGGTGGATGAGGCGGGTGGAGATCAGGAGACGAACGAACCACTTGGGCATTATCTTCACACTGATGCCGCCCATTACAGACCCGCGCACTTCCTGCAACAACAAAAAAACATATTCTATTGTTGTCTTACTGTGAGCTGGGAAATACTTTTTTTTATTTTCAAAATTTTAAAATCAATTTTCCAACAAGTCAATAAGTGCAGTTACAGAGTCTGTGTGCAGAAAATGTCAATAATATAAGGTACATTTACAGGAATGTTTTGATCAATGACATCAATATTGTAATGCAGCAGGTGTATAATTTTTCAAAAATACATGTGAGAAAAGAGTACTTTTTCTCAAATTGTTTCTTGCTGTGTAATACTTGGGTGTGGATAACTATGTGTTCACTTGTAGGTTTTAACATTGCTTTTTATAGAGTGCAAGCAGGGTATATCAGTTACTATCTCCTACCTTTAGGAGTTGAAGATATCTGTCGATAGCCTTTTCTTCATCGGGGAACTGCTCCAGCATTTTCGCCCTCCACTGATTTTTACCAGCATAGTGCGGAATCAAGCGTGCCTTCCCCGGCTCACCTAGCGCCACCTAGTGGAAGGAAAAAACATTAAAAATGTCAAATGTGATGGCCAATTCACAAAAAATAATATCAAAAAGGCATGGAACAAAACTTGATCTGTCTCGCCTTAACCTGCAGACTATTCATCTATAACTTGAAGATTCATAGATAGTTACTGTAAGTATGATAATTGAGAGGTCCTCATAGGCCCGGTCTTCTCCAAATGCCTATGGAATGTGCCTATTGTGCCGCCATTTTGAAAATTCTCTAGACTGAATGCAAAACTACTCTCGGATTGGTCGATAATCATACACTTATTATATATACACTAGTTAGTAATACTATATAGATTTCCTCCTAAAATGGACATGCAATCTACATGAGAAATGTTTAAACTATGGCTATTTCAGTTAGACAGCACACATTTCACAGATACTGTACCTAGTTCCTAATAACTTGAGGTGTTTCTGTGCACTTCTTGAAATGCTATAATATGTGTTACTTGAATTAGAGTAGGGTTAGGCTAAAGGAATCTGCATTTTGATTTACGACATGTAGAGACAATAAGGTGAATTTCAGCTCTTTGACATGTGTACAGGCAGTTACTTGGAGGGTATGAAAAATATTAGTTTGATATACATGTGTGTGGGGGGGGGGGGGGGGGGGGACTGAAAGGCAGAGATGAGAATTTCAATTGATATACGTCATACGAATACATTTATGAGCGCACCAGCTAAATACATGTACACAGAAAGCCAACTGGTAGGACGCCAAGTACGGATTAATAATTCTCTTCCAGCTTGAATTGATATTCTGTATGGCAATTAGGATTATATCGTCTGAGTTGAAATCCTGGGGCAGTCGGTCAGTGAGTTTTATAAGCGTCTTTGAGGTATTAACATATCCACATTGTGTCAAACAAGCCTACCGTAAAGTCGTCCTTTTCTCTATTTGAAAGACATAAATCCGGTTTGAGTCTGACACTTGCTCTTATATTCAAAGTAGTATATATATATATATATATATATATATATATATATATATATAATATATATATATACATATATATATATATATATATATATATATATATATATATATATATATATATATATATATATATATATATATATATATATATTATATATATATATATATATATATACATAATATATATATATATATAAATATATAAATATAAATATAAATATATATATATATATATATATATATATATATATATATATATATATATATATATATATATATAATATATATATATATATATATATATATATAATATTATATTATATATATATATATATATATATATATATATATATATATATATATATATATATATATATATATATATATATATATATATATAATATATATATATATATATATATATATATATATATATATATTATATTATATATATATATATATATATATATATATATATATATCTATATATATATATATATATATTATATATATATATATATATATATATATATATATATATATATATATATATATATATATATATATATATATATATATATATATATATATATATATATATATATATA
The DNA here is from genome assembly GCA_963942565.1 of Maea johnstoni. Classification (NCBI taxonomy): domain Eukaryota; kingdom Metazoa; phylum Annelida; class Polychaeta; order Spionida; family Magelonidae; genus Maea; species Maea johnstoni. Next base: position 34,367,647 of record OZ012696.1, read on the forward strand.
TATATATATATATATATATATATATATATATATATATATATATATATATATATATATATATATATATATATATATATATATATATATATATATATATATATATATATATATATATATATATATATATATATATATATATATATATATATATATATATTATATATATATATATATATATATAATATATATATATATATATATATATATATATATATATATATATATATATATATATATAATATATATATATATAATATATATATATATATATTATATATATATATATATATATATATATATATATATATAATATATATATATATATATATATATATATATATATATATATATATATATATATATATATATATATATAATATATATATATATATAATATATATATATATATATATAATATATATATATATATATATAATATATATATATATATATATATATTATATACTATATATATATATATATTTAATAT
>OZ012696.1:34368336-34388336 GCA_963942565.1 Maea johnstoni
TATATATTATATATATATATATAAATATATATATATATATATATATATATATATATATATATACATATATATATATATACATATATATATATATATATACATATATATATATATATACATATATATATATATACATATATATATATATATATATATATATATATATATATATATATATATATATAAATTATATATATGAATATATATATATATATATATATATATATATATATATATATATATATACATAAGTATTTATATATATATATATATATATATATATATATATATATATATATATATATATATATATACAAATATATATATTTATATGTATATATATATATATATATATATATATATATATATATATATATATATATATATATATATATATATATATATATCGAATCGACATAATCCATTCTACTTAACATTTTACATCAATCATATTAAATTACTTGTGCAATGGCGATTTTGCTACAAGATGAATCCATATTAATGTTTATTCTGTTTACCTGCGGTCAATCACTACTCATACTGTGTGGTTATTGCACAAATAAATAGCGCATATTAAGGGGGATATAAATATGTTTCCGTGATGAATAAGAATAGGCGACCTCTATTGGTAGAGAATAGTAAAGAATTACGTCACGGATAACAAAGATGGGGGCCGCACCTGCGTAACGTATTTCGCGGAAGAAGGGGTCTTTTTAAGACCTCCGCATTTCCGCGATTTGTAAAAGAAGGGTACCTTTTTGTACCCAGGTACGTAACATGGGGGTTGAAAATCCCCTTACAATCCACGAAATATCGGCGGCTCTGACGCCGAGTGACTCCAGAAGTGACTGGGCTTCCGAGTTCTGCTGCCTGTACTGCTGTCGCTGAACAGGCAGAGGATTATAGAATATAAAGTTAAAAAACGTGTTCCCGTTCATCCAATGACAGTGTTTTGATAAAGGAAGGGGTGTTTTTTACACTAAAAAGTCAGCGTTTTTTTAAAATAAGGGTGCTTTTTTGACCTCAAATCAGTGCTTTAGGGGTATTTTAAAATTTTGACAACGAGCGTATGCACCCCGCCCCCCTAATACCAAAGTGTCCCCCCCGGGAAATCTGACTGTCATTTAAAGAGCTATTTGAACTCTCAATGATTCTCACCTGTCAAGTCTTTCCTTTTATTAAATTATCTATTTATCTATATGGAAATTGCACCTCTGTGTGAAAAAGCGATGATTCTTAAAACAGCCGTAAGGTCTATCCAAAACCACCGATTGTCAATGAAAGGCATGTGAAGCGTCAACCTCTTGTTCAGGGCGCCCTAACATCTTAAACAAATGTGCCAGGAGTGCTGCCCTCTTTTGGTGATAAGATAAACTAGCGTCATGCCATGTTTCGAAATTCAAATCTATTCAAACAATTACAAATTTGAAATTTGATCAATTGAATTTTCAAAATTCAAATTTGTAAACCAAAGTTGAATTTTGAAAATTTGAATCAAATTTTCAAAATTCAAATTACAATTTTGGATTTGAAAGTTGAAAATTGAAAAATTGACCAAATTCAAAATTTCCTTTTCCAAAGTTACGAATCAGTACGAAAAAATGAAATAATGAAATTTTGTTGTAATTTTTGATTTTTTTCAAGAAATGAATAATTGAAAATTTAGTTTTTTTCTATTTTCCAATCTCCGAAAATCAAAAAAATTCGAATGATCAAAAGGTACCCTGATTAATTTCAAATATTTAAAAATGAATTTCAAATATTTAAAAATGAATTTCAAATATTTAAAAATGAATTTCAAATATTTAAAAATGAATTTCAAATATTTAAAAATGATTTCTTAATATTTATAAATATTTATTAATATTTAAAAATGGTCAGTAAAAACCACTTTCGCTTGCCATAGAGAATTACCTAGTAAAAACCAGATAAGACTCATAAAACAAGAGAAGTAACGAATAGAAGTGAGTATTACCTAGTAAGATTAAGAACCAGATAAAACTCAGGGAAAATACCATGAGAAATGAGTAATACCCAGTAAGAACCGGATAGAACTCAGGAAAAATACCAGACAGATGAGCAATACCCAGTAAGAACTGGATATAACTCCAAGAAAATACCAGAGATGAGCAATAACTAGTAAGAACCGAATATAACTCAAATTCAATAGTACAAATTCAACTTTACTTCTATAACTGATCCAAAAAGAAATGGCAGATGACAAAATTAAAGAAATTCAAAATGGCTGCCAACAAAAAACGAAACTGAAAAAATGGCTAACTAGGTCACTTCCAATTGAAGTCCTAGTCAAACTACAAGAAAATTGGGCTGCTGTTTTGGTGTTTTGCTAGCAGCGCCAAATGTTGTGACGGCCGATTATACTACTCAATGACTGCATGTAGTGACAGCATACTAGCAAGACCAGCTGTCAGTTAGCACTGGAATACGGTGCTAAACTCGGAACTACACCAAAGTACCTATGGTTAAGGGTGCCCTGTAAGGGAGCCTACGTCCAGGTATCTTGATGTTCGTCCGAGTTCTGCCGCTACTCGCACACTTGAATTACGTCCATACCTCCTGGTATGCGTGCGCACAACATATGTACATATATATATATATATATATATATATATATATATATATATATATATATATATATATATATATATATATATATATATATATATATATATATATATATATAAGGGTGACTTAAAAGAAGGACGGTCGATCATGTTAATTTTATTTGCCTTGGCCGTTTAATTATTATTAGACGGCCAATGCGGTTGATGCGAATCGTTCGACCTTGTTTTGTAAGTTCCAAATCTACCCGCTAGGTAGCGCACGGGCTCTAAAGTGTGACCCAGGGAGTGTGACCCAAGCTGCAGAGCCAGGACCAGTGTCCAGTCCAATCACACACAGTCTCCAACATGGGTTTCCTCACGTCGATTTTAGATTATCTGATGGCCAACCCTAGTCTGTTGGTTGCAGGAGTGTTAGTTTATGTCTTCATCTTTGCCCTGTCCGTATTCTTTAGCGGGCCCAAACCAGGGTTGAACCCGTTTAGGATGAGTACATGCAGAAACCCTGAGGAACTGGTGACAGACCAAACTGCCAGGGACAAAGTCCTTAAGCAAGGTATTTACATACTGGAGGACAATCGCATTGCAGTAGTCACTTGAAGATGGATCGCATCACAAGTTTGAGTTATTTGGGAGATGATTGCACAATAGATTGCTTAACTTTTGTTAGGAGAAGCGGATGATTACTTCACTGAGATGGCCAAACATTGACGTAATGGACAGGAGGATAATCGTATTGCAAAAGTTTTTTTTTGAGATCGGCTGCATTACAAGGTTGAGTCAATTGAGAAAATTACATTAGAGATTGCTTAAGGTTTTTTAGTGCGAGGAGGGATGACTAGATGGTTGACTGGAGACGGATTGCTCTGCTGAAGTTACTTGGAGATGGATTGCATCACGCGGTTGGTGGATTGGGAGACAACTGCATCAGAGATTGCTGAAGGTTCTTTTGGGAGAGGGAGAGGACTGCTTCATATTGTACTCAGGAGGAAGATTGCATTGCACAAGTTACCTAGAGATGGATTGCATCAAAAATGAGGTTGAATAGAATCAGTAGATTGAGAGAGGAAACGAGGTGTTGAAGGGTTATATGGAGTACAATTGAGTGCACCACAGAGATCAGTGTTTTGGATGCTAGCATCATATAGGTGGAGTCTTAGAGAGATGATTGGGACAAATCGTCAAAATGGCGCTTCAGTTGATTGGGAGGTGATAGTTGCATCACAGGTGGAGAGGACAATCACAGAGTGAGAGAAGTGGTTTGCTTAATTTGGAGATGATTACATCAAAAGGTTGATTCAGCTTTTGTGATTAAAGGGGACGATTGCATCACTCAGATTATTGAGTATGTGTGTGTGTATGACTGTATGTTCTTTTGTTTGATTTTACCTTTTGAAGTTGCTATACATTTTCACTTTGAAATTTTAACATGTTTATACCCTAACAAGGTATGTAAAACTAGAAGGGACCCTACAGCTAACAAACACTTGTTCAAATGGAATCACAGTCAATGTGATGGAATAAGTGACAGGGAAAAAATGTGATGTATGTGAGAAGGGCTTTCCTAACCACTAAACGGGGGGTAGGGGAGTAGGGCGCCACCCCTAGGTCAGGGGACACAACAGTTAGTTAGAGACCTGGGAAAGGGAACCACTCGGTAGCTCCCCTGTAGTGGGGTGAGCCCGCGAGCCAAAGCGGTTGCCGATCATTACCTACCTTACCTACCTACCTACCTTTAATCTTAACTCAACCAATGTGCGTATCCCTAATTGCTAAGACTTATAGTTCTCGAAGTGCAATGTCTTAGGTTAATTTGTTTTAACTTTTCAAGCTATGCATGATTTCATTTCAGGACAATGACTGGGCACATGGGGCTGTCACTGTGTCAGTTCCATCATAGTGTGTTTATTTTTAGCAATTCTCACCACACCACTGGCACTGCATGTTAGGCCAGGAATCAATTGAGAGACGCAACTGCAGGGTGCATCTATTTAAGACGACATTAGGCTATGGGTATTTGGGTATGGGAGGCTCACCCACTTTTCACCTAATTTAAGTTGCATCTCAGGTTTTTATTTGTTGTGAACCTAATATATTGAGGAAGAGAATGGTATTAGCCAAACATAATTGCATATTTAGTTTTTGCTCTGAGGCTCAAGGTTTGTGGGGATTTCATACCCAAGAGATTTTGTCACCAAGAGAATGCAACTTCAACAACATGACATAATGAGCCACTCCAATATATAGGGCCTATTGCTATGAAAGTGTCCAAAAAATTAGTAACTTGATCAAAACTTAGTTTTTTAGCACTCATCTGAGTGGTTTAGTAGTTCGTTTTGATTTTTTAAATTCCTCTCGATTGAACTTTCACCTAACAAGATCGTGGAAAATTTCTCTCAAGTCACTTACATTTCATAAAAATTAAGTACACTTTATTTAAAAAAACTGCATGAAACTGCATGAGTTTTACTGTTAGCGAAAATGAATGAAGAAACATACTGATTGGATTTGCAATTGCATCTTTATAGTACCAGCGGGCAAAATTTACATAGGGTGATGTCACAGATGAGAATATTGATATTATATAATACCTCTTTACTGCAATGCAGATAGAATTATTGATACACCTCTATCATCCAATGATTTTGTTGTAGAAGATATTTAAATAATCAGTGCACAACATAACCACTTGCCCTGTTGCAAGTTGCAAGTGAATTTGGCAAAAAAAAGCAATTTGGCAAGCAGAACAAGACCCTAACTTGCCATGCTCAGCAAGTAATATTTTAGACAGAGTCCTCGCAATGTGACTCACCTTTGTTTAACAGGGTCAGGGCAAGTGGAAGTGCTGGCAGGCAGCTTGCCCGGCTCGGCAAGCAATGTTTTGGAACCTATGTTGCACCCAGGTATTAAATACACATATATTTGCAGAGTTGCAAAGCTCAAGTTGCAAAACAGAATATTGATACACCTTGACTTTCAGGATTTTTCTTTTAAGTTTTATGTTACAAAAAGAGAAAAGATGTATTGACACATACATTTTCAGGATTTGTCGCAAAGAAGCTGCCGCCAAAGATCGATGCCATCGTGGTTGGCAGTGGTATTGGTGGATTGACGACGGCGTGTTTGCTGGCCCGGAGCAGGAAGCGTGTCGTAGTTTTGGAGCAGCACGATCAGGCCGGCGGCTGCTGCCACACATTCATTGAGAAGGGATATGAGTTTGACGTGGGTAAGTATTTTGGCCACGTTTCTGACATCTTTTTCAACAGTAGGAGTAGTGAGCTGCTGAATAACTTTTAACAAAATTTGAAACTTATGCAATTAGGGTGGTTAATCTAAAAACTAGGCTTCTTTGTCGGGACTTGGTCATTTGTATCCCATTTGTATCCAAAAATCATGATTATTTTTAAAAAAATGACTTTGATGTATCAAGTTTTGTATTTGATTTAAGTACAATTTTATCCTAATGAATTTGTATCTATTATATTAAATGGTTTGAAAGGTTGTAATTTTACTTCAGAAATGACTGCCAGCAAAGAAAACTGGAGGTATTTCTGATTTCTATCTGGAGCACATTTCTTTGCATATTTATGAGATGAAATGTTATTTTGTTTCAAGCCTAGCAAAGAATAACAGAAAATGTGATTGAATAGGTCCATACTCCACCTGATCCTATCTTTGATGATATTAACCTCTGATTGTATTTGTTTTTTTAATGACTTCATCTAAAGATGTTTGGAGCCTAGGAAAATATTCCCAGTGGGTTTAAGAATTTATAGAAAAAAAATTGGAAGGGGGTGGGGAATTTCTTAGAAGATACCATCCCCAGGTATGAAGATTGTCTGGGTTTGGGGATATTTTCTTTAGAATTTTTCATTTCAGTGTCTTTGATCCAAATGTTGTTTTACATGGAGGTGTCAGGCCACAAATTGGTTAATTGTGTCAGGGTCCATTGCCATGTGTATCATATGATATTCTGAATGACTCTATCATTTAGGGTTGGGAATCGGTTGCAATTTCATGATCGATAATCAGTTACAGCCAACCGATCGATCATCGATCATAATCAGTTCATCGCACTTTTGCAGTAATTGGGTACTAGAGGTGTAGAGCCTAATAATAAGTGATAGTCTATGACAATTACTTGCTATTAGCACCTACCTTAACTTCGTTTTGAAGTGTTTTTGGGGCTTTAGTTTCATGGCAAGAAAGCTGACAACATGTCTGTCATTTAGTTCTATATTTTGCCACTAGGTGTCACCTTTTCCGATTATTATCAATTGCCAGTTTTGTAATCGATTAATCAGAATCAGAGAGGTAAACGATTGATTATCGATTATAATCGATGATCGTCCCAACACTACTATCATTGCGCCTCTGACTTTTGGAATGGCGAAAAAACAACCTACCTCATATTTAGATAGCGTGATGTGACAAAAGGCACACATGTCTTCGTAATGTGCCACTCAACAATATTTTATGTGGTTTACTAAAATCGGAATTCAAAATTTCATTTATCATCACTTTTTCTGCACTGTTGAGGCTGTATTGAGGCAAGATAATTGTGAATAATGGAGGAAACAGAGTACCTAGGGAAAACCACCACCTGACCCTTAGTCACTAGGCCAAGTCAATGGATTTGTATGTTTCTCAATGTGACTATCTTATTGATATTAGGGCCTGCCCCGATGACAGAGTGGTCTAAGGTGTTGCCACTGAGGACTCACTACCTCTCCCCACTGCCTGGTTTCAAACCAGGCCTTTGCATGTGAGGAAGTTACTGGTGACTTGGGGTTAGGCGTTGGTTGTCGCGGGGTACTCTGGTTTCCTCCAGCACTTACAACTGGGGCTGGTCATAATTTAGCCTGAATATGGCAGAAAAGGTGACCATGATAGTGTATGATGATATTGAAAACTCCTAGTATTCCTACTGACTCACTCAAGAAACTAACATGTCAATACTGGCTGTGTTCACATGTCAATATATATATATATATATATATATATATATATATATATATATATATATATATATATATATATATATATATATATATATATATATATATTGATGCATTGAAAAAGAAGACCCATCAAAGAGATAGCGCCAGTTCTTATCTGTTCAATAGCATAGTAATAGAAAAAGACACATACAAAATTGGCTTTAAAGCAAATCTCCTTCTCCACATCTCTAGATATATAAAATTTAAAAAAGAGCTAATCCCCATCCCCATATCTCTAGATATATGGAATTCCCTGCTTTTTAGGTATACACTATATTGGCGAGATGCGAAACAACACCCTGCTTCGCGGTCTCATGGACGAACTGACCAATGGGCAGCTTCAGTGGAACGATCTTGATGACCCTTTTGATACAGTGAGTAAGACCAAATCCTTTATACACACTAAACTCCTAGAGCTTGGAAACATCCATTTCATCTGGTCAAAATATTGTACAAAGAAATTGGTGTTATATAATGTAATCCCCCCACTTTATTTTGTGCTCCGCTGCCGAGCCGTAAGTAGGTACACCAAACTTATAAGTTTGTCATAAGTGTCAAATATTCCAAACGAGACAGCATGTTTGAGTGCATCATAAAGTGTTTTTGGTTTCGATAGTTTGACAAGTTTTCTGCACTCCCTTGTTTTGAGTCCTTGTATAAACTTGCCTATGACTTGCCCACTCAAAGTCACATCTACAGGTATGTCTGGAAATGCTCTGTATGCAAGATCCATCAAACCCATTTACCTTTAACAGTCATGAAAAATCGGATTTATGTCTTTCAAATAGAGAAAAGGACGACTTTACAGTAGGCTTGTTTGACACAATGTGGATACGTTAATACCTCAAAGACGCTTTTAAAACTCACAGACTGGCTGCCCGAGGATTTCAACTCAGACGATATAATTCTTATCGCCACTGGTCACTCGCAATACAGAATATCAATTCAAGCTGGAAGAGAATTATTAATCCGTACTTGGCGTCCTACCAGTTGTTTTTTGGCGTACATGTATTTAGCTGGTGCGCTCATAAATGTATTCGTATATCAATTGAAATTCTCATCTCTGCCTTTCAGTCCCCCCCCCCTCCCCACATGTATATCAAACTAATCTTTTTCCTACCCTGCAAGTAACTGTCTGTACACATGTCAAAGAGCTGAAATTCACCTTATTGTCTCTACATGTCCTAAATCAAAAGGCAGATTCCTTTAGCCTAACCCTACTCTAATTCAAGTAACACATATTATAGCATTTCAAGAAGTGCACAGAAACACCTAAAGTTATTAGGAACTAGGTACAGTATCTGTGAAATGTGTGCTGTCTAAATAGCCATAGTTTAAACATTTCTCATGTAGATTGCATGTCCATGTTAGGAGGAAATCTATATAGTATTACTAACTAGTGTATATATAATAATTATGTGATTATCGACAAATCCGAGAGTAGTTTTGCATTCAGTCTAGAGAATTTTCAAAATGGCAGCAACCATAGGCACATTCCATGGGCATTTAGAGAAGACCGGGCCTATGAGGACCTGTCAATGATCGTACTTAACTATCTATGAAGTTATAGATATAATTGATATATAGCTATATAGTTTAAGGCGAGGCAATTTTGTTCCATGCTCTTTTGATATGGTTAATCGTGATTCGGCTTTCACCGTTGATATTTAATGTATTTTCCTTCCACTAGGTGGCGCTAGGTGAGCCGGGGAAGGCACGCTTGATTCCGCACTATGCTGGTAAAGATCAGTGGAGGGCGAAAATGCTGGAGCAGTTTCCCGATGAAGAAAAGGCTATCGACAGATATCTTCAGCTCCTAAAGGTAGGAGATAGTAACTGATATACCCTGCTTGCACTCTATAAAAAGCAATGTTAAAACCTACAAGTGAACACAGTTATCTACACCCAAGTATAACACAGCAAGAAACAATTTGAGAAAAAGTACTCTTTTCTCATATGTATTTTAAAAAAATGATACACCTGCTGCATAACAATATGGATGTCATTGATCAAAACATTCCTGTAAATGTATCTTATATTATTGACGTTTTCTGCACACAGACTCTGTAACTGCACTTATTGACTTGTTGGAAAATTGATTTTAAAACTTTGAAAATAAAAAAAAGTATTTCCCAGCTCACAGTAAGACAACAATAGAATATGTTTTTTTGTTGTTTCAGGAAGTGAGTGGGTCTGTAATGGGAGGCATCAGTGTGAAGATAATGCCCAAGTGGTTTGTTCGTTTCCTGATCTCCACCCGCCTCATCCACCTCTACACCAAGTACTTCAGCTACTCCCAGCGCAGCCTGACGGACGTTCTGGACGAGATCACCACCAATAACGACCTCAAGGCGTGCCTGGGATACAGCTTCGGAGATTACGGTAAATAAAGTAAAACCAGGGGTGTCCAACTGTCCCATTATCATCGCACCATGTGGGACAGGCAAGGTCTTAGCCGATATTTGGAAACAGGGTGTCCAAATAGAGGTTTCATAGACTTTTGCGTGTCCAAAGTGTGGTACAAAAAACATACTACTAATAAGATAGACCATATACCTTTACAGATTTTGCTTTTTTAGGCCAGATACTGCTTTGTGTGTCTTAATATGACGCTGGCATGGCCAGGAAGCGAGCGAAGCTTTGGATGATCATTTTTTTTTTACTTCTGACCAAAATACAGCATTGATTGACCGTAAATTAATGGCATACAAAACATTATGATTTTAAACTGTCTTAAAATTTATATTTCGCAACTGATTTTGACGATAATGCAATGGCCAGTAGAATGAATTCTGGCCGTTCTATCGATCTTAACCGCATTAAAATTGACCTACGGACAGGCGAGAAATTCAGTTTTAACTTGGATATAGTAGCGGCCACGGCGTGGTATGGCCAGGAAGCGAGCCGAGAATTGAGCCACGGACGGGCGACGGAGAAATTCAGTTTTAACGTGGATATACATGTAGTAGCGGCCACTTTCATTCATATTTCGCAACTGATTTTGACGAGAATTCAATGGCCAGTAGAATGAATTCTGGCGGTTCTATCGATCTAAACCGCAATGGTCAGTAGAATGAATTCAGGCGGTTCTACACTGCATTAGAATTGAATTGCATTCATATTTCGCAACTGATTTTGACGAGAATTCAATGGCCAGTACAATGAATTCTGGCGGTTTTATCGATCTAAACCGCAATGGTCAGTAGAATGAATTCAGGCGGTTCTAAACTGCATTAGAATTGAGCCACTGACGGGCGAGAAATTAAGTTTTAACAGATGTAGAAGCCGCCACTTTCATTCACGCACGTGCATTCATGCATTTCATCCAATGGGATGAAATGTAAGTGTTTGGTATTGTTGTACTGCACATTACGTCATTGTCGACCAATGAAATCGGTCTTTACTTAACCTACTAAAGATTCCTCCAGAACGGAAGTCGTCCGCACGTTGCCTCGCACGTTGGACGATATTGTTGTCCCGCACGTGGAACGGTGACAACTTTCTGGGTCCGTGTATGTATTTCTTATAGTGATAGTGACGTCATATACACTCATATACACACACGCTCAATTAACGGATTGCGAGGCTTCGCGAAAGGCCTACGGCCTTTCGAGCTTCGCTCGCTATAAAAGTGACAGTACAGCTTCTACATCTTCTATCTTCTAAGAAAAGTCATCTTCAGCAAATTCTGTCATAAAATTTTGGGTGTCCAAACTGTCAAAAAACAGTGTTCTGCGTGTCCAAATGACACGCTGGACGCATTACGGCTAAGCCCCTGGGGACAGGTAGCTTCCTGATGGCCCCCCCTGGCATATGAGAAAGTTGCCAGTGACTTGGGTTTAGGCTGTGGTTTTCACCGGGTACTCCGGATTTCTCCACTACTTACAACTGACTAGTCACATATTGGTCACAGTATGGCACGAATGTGATGAAAAACGAGATTCCAAATTCCTGATGGCCGTGGGTTCTAAGGCGTTCCCACATGTGAGATAGTTGGCAGTGTCTTTGGGTGTTATGTATGTGGTTGCATCCATTTTACATTTTTACAAATCTAGGTTCAATAATGCTGTATGTAATGTATGTACCCATGCATGCGTGTATGGATTATATGTAGGTAGGTATGTAGATATGGGTGGATGTATGTATGTATGAGGTGGCATCCATTTTACAATTGTACAAATCTAGGTATGTAATGTATGTATGCATGTAGGGATGTATTTAGGTATGTATGTAGGTATGGGTGTATGTATGTATGTGGTTGCATCCATTTTACATTTTTGTGTGACTTTAGGTTTAATTACAAAGCCTTATGTTTGCCTCTCTTCAGGAACATTACCAAGGGATTCAAGTTTTGCCATGCACGCTATGCTGATCAACCACTACATGTACGGCAGCTCCTACCCTGTAGGTGGCGCCAGCGAGATTGCCTTCCACATGATCCCGACCATCGAGAAGGCGGGTGGGCGAGTTTTCGTCCGTGCCAAGGTATCGCAGATACTCACAGATGTCAATGGAAAAGCATGTGGTAATTATTTATGATTTTTAGATTTTTGGATGTAATTTTGTTTCTAGATATCAAATAGGGTGATGATTCATGCTGATCTTACTATGCAGGCTGGAACACTGATCACAGCATGTAGTCTCCTGATAAGGCTAGCTGGTGTACTAAACTCTGACTCACTTCAATGATAAGCCAAACTATAAATTTGTAACATGGTGTCATGGATGCTTCAATTTAAGTCTCATATATATATATATATATATATATATATATATATATATATATATATATATATATATATATATATATATATATATATATATATAATATTATATATATATATATATATATATATATATATATATATATAAATGAATATATATATATATATATATATATATATATATATATATATATATATATATATATATATATATATATATATATATATATATATATATATATTTATATATGTATATATATATATTTGATGTTTGTTTTTTAACTTCAGGTGTTCGTGTTCACAAGCCAGGTGGTGATATTGATGTTATGGCGCCGTTGGTCATCTCTGATGCTGGTGTGGTCAATACATTTAAAACACTTCTACCAAAGGAAATAGCTTGCAAATCTGGTATGTTCATAATTGGTGAAAATCTTCCTTGTAACTATCAATTCTGTTTCTAAGATAGTAAGGCTATTTGATTGAAAACATGGGTTGTCAATGGCCAGAATAATCAGCCGGGGCAAGTTGAACATAAAATCTGGATGACTGGAAAATAGTTTGCTCATTTTGGGGCGCTACAGACATAGATGGATTAATATTGGCAGAACCACACTTTGCAGATTTCTCCATCCAGTTAAGCATTGGTTAGTTTCTGTCAGGAGTTAACATCAAATTAGTCAGGCAGATTTGTGTGCTTCAGGCAAGAATTGGTTAAGCCATTCATTTTTTCTTTGGCAAATGTTATCTGGACCTACGATACTTTTAAAAGTAACTTGTGAAATTAAGCATAAAATTCACTATTATTATTATTATTATTATTATTATTATTATTATCATTATTATTATCATTATTATTATCATTATTATCATCATCATCATTATCATTATATAATTATTGTACTTTATGAGGATAATTTTAAAGGTGTCATTCCCTAGTCATCAGTATTGTCATGTAGAATCATCTGTATATATGTTTATGTTTTGAAGATATGTACTCTTTGCTGGAGAGCGGAAGAATAAAGAGTGGAATTGCTGGCATGTCACTCTTTGTGGGACTCAAAGGGTCAAAGGAAGAACTGGGCCTTAAAGCTCATAATATCTGGGCATTCACAGGGTAGGTATTTTCTTTCCATTTAGTATAGAAATTGGAACATTTTGTGCCATACATGTGCCTGTCATGTTGGTATCCATTTGAAAGATTTGCAGGGTTCAACAAAAACTAAATCATGTCATGTTGGTATCCATATGAAAGATTTGAAGGCTTCTAAGAAAACTAAACCCTGTCATGTTGGTGTCCACTTGAAAGATTTGATCGAGGGATTCTACGAAAGCTAAACCCTGTCATGTTCGCTGTGATGTGCCAGTGAGTACCTATGTGCCTGGATTTCAGCCATTTTTCAGCTTACTTCGCATCGTTTAGAATGTGGGATACGGTTTATGATAAGGCTAGTTGTCGTACTGGACTCTGGCTCACTCTATTGATAAGGAGGTACGGCGAGTGCATTTGGGCTTGCTGAAATACCAGTGTGTGTCTCATTGTATATTATTCAGTCACACCACACCCTCTCCTTTAACCCTTATTCTGCTGGTGGCTAATTTGGTTATTACACAATTATGCAAAAACTTGAAAAATGACTGAAACCATGGGAAATGGGTACCGTATTACCCCGCATACAACACACACTTTTATACACTGCAGCACCTATGTCTAGGAGGGGGTGCGTGTTATCAACGGGTACATAAACCAGAACATTTTTACATCGATGCTATGGACGTGTGGGGCATGGTGGAAAATACGTTGGTGGGTTCCTATTGTCTATTGGCCTGTCACCATGACGAAGTTATGATGATTGCCATTGTGATACCCTGGATGTCCCAGATCATGTTTAAAAATATACTTTTCCCATACTGTTAATTGGTATCCAGGGACCGACATTAACGCTTGTCCGATTGCCCGGGGCAAGTGCGAGCGTGAAAAAAACGATTTCGGGCAAGTTAATGGCCGACTTGAAAAGCCCGAACGGTCAAGCTAATATTCCCACTTACTTGTGCTCGAAATATTGCCAACTTGATCATTGCGCCAAGCTAGTAGCGCTATCGACAACCCGAGGAAATATTGATAAAAGTCAAGCTAAATACTAACCACAACGCCACTTCTAATAGATCGTTATACCAGCAATCCCGTCCGGTAAATAAAGAGCCATTTTGAAATTGATCGAAATCACGTTCATGGCGAGATCATCAACGTGATTTCGGTCAATTTCAAAATGGCGCTTTGTTTACCGGACGGGATTGCTGGTATAACGATCTTTTAGAGGGGAATAGAGGTAAGTTCGTTGCCGCTTCCATACATGTAGCCGCATACCCACACACAACCTGAAAAGTTTCGTATTTGGTACCTTTTTTCATGAATTTTTTCTTTAGTTATTTGCCGATGTTAAGTTAACAAATTATTGCTTTTTATTGAGTAAAACTAAGATCTCTGCCGTCATTTTGAGATTGTCATTCCAAACTAGGATGTCACTGTGTAAATGAAAGAAAAAAAGTGCAAAATAACATTTTTCTTTTGGGCAAGTTGATTTTTTTTCGGGCAAGCAAAACTTGGGGTCGCTCTGCCCGAATGGGCAAGTGCCTTCAAAAGTTAATGTCGGTCCCTGGTATCACTTGCACAGTGACTCTGAGCACTATAAACACTGTACGATTTAAGCCTCTTATTCTCTGAATCAACGCGGGTTACGGTACTGGGGTCAAGATTCCCACTCCCCAACTCCGCCTGCGTGTTATAAACAGGGCATTGTATTTTACATATAGGAAAGGGACTTGGGGAGGGGGTGCGTATTATCTATGGGGTGCGTGTTGTATGCGGGGTAATACGGTACTCATCTGAGAGTACTCAGTGAGAGCTCTCCATAGAATGCTAACATGACTCGAATCTTTCAAAAATCTTTGCGTCCTATCATTTGAAGGGTTAAACCGTTAACACTCACAGCAGCCAAAACGGCCTGACAAATTTTATGAAAAATGCGAAAACAAAGTTGGGGAAATATCTAAAGGAGAAATATTTTTCAGAACATGATCAACAGCTCTCGTTCAAATATTTAGGCAGTGCTATTATTGTTTTCCTATTGATATCCTGGGGTAGGTAGGTCCGTAACAAAGATTTTCGTTATTTTTTTGGTCAAAAATGTGTGGTTTATGCATGTTATACGTTGATTGGGTGTGATCACTCTCTACAGTTTAGGGACACATATATTCTCCACCTGACATGCGGTCGCGGGCGCCATGTCTCTGCACATCTTTGCGTGTCCTACCAAAATATCACACCCTCAATCCTAAATTCCATCTCTTCTATTGAGTCTTTCTGGATTTTTGAGGTGTAATTGGAGTTGCTTTTGTGATATTTGAATTAGTATTTTCTTTATACGTTTGTCAGCTATTATTATTTTTTGTGAGTAATAATGAATCACATCCTCTTTCAGCAATGACATAGATCAGGTCGCTAGGGACTACTTCGCCCTATCAGCAGAGGAGGCCATGACGTCTGAGGTACCCCTTATGTTCATCTCCTTCCCCTCAGCCAAGGACCCCACATGGCCAGAGAGGGAACCAGGTATGTACCCCTAATCATACAAATTTAGCCGATCTACGTTATTTATTGAAAAGAAAAAGAATACAATACATGGCCGCCCAGAGCTTGAACCCTTCACCCTTTTTTGTTTTTTTTTATGCCATGTCCAGTTGAAAGCTTGATAGATGGTGGGCAAAGAACTGACTGAGATGATGTGACCGAAGTGTTCGAGCTCCAGAATATAAGGATGAAATAGTCTTACTGGTACCTTATGTAAAAAGAAAGGCAACATTGACATTTGCAGGGGGAGTTTTGAGATGTTCAGAAGGCCAGAAAATAATGTTCTTTGGCTTGCTCCTTACAACATATTTCAGAAATAAGGGGGGTTGTGGTTATTTGGGTTCTGTGGGCTTATTCGGATGAATGTGGTATTGATATATGCGCTTATCGAAATATATCTGCTTGATTGTAGGAAAATCAACCTGCACGATCGTGACCCTGTCGAATTGGGAGTGGTTCTCGGAGTGGGAAGGTGAGAGAGTGAAGCAACGTGGCGGCGATTACGATCGAGTGAAGAACGCCATCGCTGAACGCATGTGGGAGCAGACACTTGCGCTCTATCCGCAACTCAAAGATAAGGTAAGCTTCATTATGACTCTCCATTTTGTATCCATATGAAAGAATTGAGGGTTTCTACAAAAAACAAACCCTGTCATGTTGGTATCCATATGAAAGATTTGAGGGGTTCAACAAAAACTAAACCCTGTCATGTTGGTGTCCACGTGAAAGATTTGAAGTGGTTCAACATAAACTAACCCCTGTCATGTTTGCTGCAATGTATTAGATGAGTACCTTGACAGTTGTTGGTAATCTTTTGATTAAGATAATATTTATGAGTTGATGAATTATTTTGTTTGAATCTCTTACAGGTTGAATACTTTGATAGCGGAACGCCAATCAGCAATAAGTATTACATCGCTTCTGCGTGTGGTGAGTTCTATGGTCTTGACCACAACATTCAGCGCTTCAGTGCCGAGGTGATGCATCAACTGCGTCCAGAGACCGATATACCAGGCCTGTATCTCACAGGTAAGTGATAAATTCCCTGTATCTCACTGGTGTATAAGTGATATATTCCTTGTATCTCGCAAGTAAGTGATATATTGCCTGTATCTCACGGGTAAGTCATATATTGCCTGTATCTCACAGATACGTGATACTGTATACAGCTTTAATTTGGAGTGCTTAAGATTTCGGTTTACAGCCCTGCTGGAGGGTATTTATACTACTTCAAATTTGCGCACTCAAACTATATACATGTATTAACTACTATATATATGTTTATTTGAAATATGTTATTTTGGGGCTATCATGGGGAGCGTGAAAATAGCGAAAATTAAATGCCTGTAAAAATATACCTGTTACACGGTATATTGCTAGGACTGGGCTGGTATGTAAATGGCGCTAAGAGTTAATGAGTTAAACTATCTATAAAGCAGAACTTGTGATTTCAAATTTTGAAAATTAAACAATTTCAAAGAAGCACTGAATTGGACTAGTTGTTAGGTCTGTTTGCTCAACTGCACTTGTATATGTGAAGATTTGGTATCCCAGGAACTCTGCCCTAAAGGGAAATTTTGAAAGGTAGATGGTTACAGATGTATTCTCCTGCATTAAAATCTATGCAAACATTACATAGTTAGTGGCCAATTTATTTGGAACTTTTAAATATAGACAAGGCCTGCCATTCATATGTCTGAGCGGTTGAGTCAGATGGTGGTTTTGCTTGCCCGTCTCATTTTCTACTGGCACCGGGCAAGGGGGCAAGTGTCCATTAACCCTTCCAATGCTAAGGCTACTTTCATTCAAAGCACAAGAACGCAAAGATCTTTTGAAAAACATCCATACCCTGTCATGTTGGTAACCATTGGATACCTCTCGTTGAGTACTCTCTGATGAGTACCCATGTGCCAGGGTTTTAGTCATTTTAAGGACTTTTGCATCATTTTGTATTGGTCAAAGTAGCCGCCAGTAGCATAAAGGTTGAATACACTGAATTTCATCTTGCGACTTTCTACTTTTGCAGGGCAAGATATTTTCACCTGCGGCCTTGCTGGCGGATTATTTGGGGGCGTGCTGTCTGCGGCCAAGATCCTGAACCGTAACCTGATCACCGACATTGTCAAGTTGAAGAAGCACCTGAAGAAGGCACAGTAATAAGAACAATAGGATGAGGAAGAATGGACCAGCCCTGTCACATCTGGAGCCTGGGTCTGACATCAAAACTAGCCCCCCATGGTGTAGGCTAGTAAGATTGTAAAAGAATACAAAAAGAAAATGTAAAGAAGATATGAAAGGAAAAATGAAAATGTGAGAAGATTATATATATATATGTATATATATATATATATATATATATATATATATATATATATATATATATATATATATATATATATATATATATATATATATATATATATATAATGTATGTGTGTGTGTGTGATTTCTGCATGAAAATAGTGCCTAAATTAGCAGGCAGAGAGGTATTGTTTTTGCCAGAGCCTGGTGGCTGTGTTACTAATTTAGCGTGATGATAGCTTTAAGGGGCACTTTAAACCCAGAAATACATGCCAGCTTAAATGAAAGGAAATACACTCTTTAAGTCATCAATCATAAAGACCCCAATCTAATTAGGTCCCACGGGGCAGAAAAGTGTGTATTCCAGTTGCCCTATCTCCTGTCAGTGGGCAGCCATATCTCACCCATCCTGCTGCTGCCAGGATGTCACAGGATTAATTCCTGGGCATGACAGGAATAGCTTGTACGCACACAGTGCATAAACTATGGGTTTCTTCTCTCAATTTCCGGGTTTTGACTGAGACGAATGGACTGACAAAAGCTGATGATAGCAAAATCATAATGGTGAAACCCTATGTTGCCTCTGGCTGTACTAATAGATCTTGAAGTGGTGTTGTCTTTCACAAGATTCCATGTGATAAAGATAATTTAGAAATACAGAAATTGTTTCTTATTGTACTAAAACTTGCTACGCCACCTAATCTTAAGCATGCCTGTGTGTGCTGGGGCCGTTTTCTGCGAGAGGATTATGCCCAAATTACAATTTGCATTCAGAAGTACTATTGGTAGAAGCGCAAAGAGGTGATATTTGAGCAAATCTGCCTTACCAAGTGTGATTTCCTTCAACTCAAAGGGATCAAGGGAAATGAAGCTAGACCTTTGTCTCAAAAAGTGTCTTAATGTTTCACTAGAAATCAACTAGATTTCTAGGGAAACATCTGTATGGGTCTTTATGATTGATGGCTAAAAAAGTGTATTTCTTTTCATATGAGCTGGCATGTATTTCAGGGTTTAGTGCCCCTTTAATGACTAAAATTGCTGCTAGATATCAACACCACTCATCAAGGTTTATTGAAATTAAGTTAAAGTGATATGCAACTACAGCAATTTATTAGAGAGCTAGGTACTTGGGAGATGGAACAGGGGGTCAATTACCTTATAATCACATTTGGCCCAGTGGTCAGCGCGAGTGTTACGGCTGGCTGTTCAGCACCCACAAAGTAACAATATCTGCACTCTAGTCATTAACTCTGCTCCTGCCAGGTCTGGATAAAGTCGGACCGTAAGATCTGGGGCTAAGCTGCCAGGTCTGACTTTATCCTGACCTCCCACAGAAACACTAGAAAAGACTGGCTTACCAGTCTAAATTACCCTCTTTTCCCCCCCCTCCACAATCTACGTGCCACTAGTCTATTTTGAAAGCTCTCTCTTCTAGCTTTATTTTGATACCAGACATGCGGGGATAGCCCCAAGTTTTGTTAGAGTATGGTGTCATTGAATTATAAGGTACTTAACCACCAGGCATTCTGCTGAATGTGCTGGTTTCAGGGGCATATAGAGCCAGCAAGGGGTCTGGCAGGACTAGAGTTAAGGGGCGGGTTAAACATAGTGGAGCTTGCCTATTGGCTTCAAGCAGGGTATATCAGTTCATCCCCTGCTGTGAGCGCAAGGCTGGTCACGAAGCATGGTCTGGAGGCTTCCTATCCATGTGGATATTCACGCAAGAATATATTATTGTTGGTAGACCCTGTTACTTTGTAATTGT
>OZ012696.1:34393336-34456778 GCA_963942565.1 Maea johnstoni
ATTACTGGCTTTCATTAAGTTGTCACAATTCCCAAAGATTGAACTTCTTCAATTTCCTATTGTATATTCCAACAATCCTTGGAAGTTATACTATGTGGCTTGTCTTTGATGTGTAGCTTATTGTTGGGTAGAAACCATTACTTCCTAATTGCTATGAAATCAGTTTGTGCTAATCACTTACAGGAAATTGCAACACTTGTGTCAGTTAGCAGTTACTCATGGGAATAGTGTAGGACTTATTAGTATGTGTATTCCTTCACTTCCTGTTATCAAGATGCTATCTTTGAGTAAAGAACCTGGCACCATTGAGTAAAGGATCATGTGGGTCTAAGGGAGAAGTTCCCTAGGTGAGACAGATATTTCCATTCCTCCCTGAATTGCTCAATTCTGCCATACTATGTAAGTTTTACTTCTTGAAGTTTTATTTGCTTCCAAAAATTGTGATCAGGGATGAGCCAGGAATAAAGATTAGCAAGTAAGGGAAATCCATGCAGGCTTCTCAGCTACTGCTATCTCTGAAGCACTAGTGACACAGGCTGGTGCTTAGAAGGTGTCAAAAACAGAGTGCATCTTGGGATGCATGGAGGCCCTGTGTAGCTGGCTCAGGACTGTTGCTTGCTGAACTTCTGTAAGCTATAAATAACTGAGTAGTGCTGAAGAGGACAGGTTCGGGGGAGGTCTTATTTGAAAGGTGACATGTATATGCTCATTTTGAACCTAAATCTTTCTGATGGTGCATTTGCCCTTTAAAGCGTGGGTGATGAAGCATACCTGCAACTGCTCTGACATCATCAGTACTCTACTGATATCTGAACCCAAACTAGCTGTCTCCTGATGGGGCACCTGATATGAAGTTGCGTACAAAGCAGCTCCTGATATGCTGATTTTAAGAAATCCCTGAGTCACCGTATCACAGCACGTCATACGTGTTGCTCTGTATTCTTCTAAAACTCTCTGCGTATCTAATTGACTCACCTCTTAGATGACCAAACACTTCATCCAGGCTCACCTCAGTCCCCCATTCAAGCCTAAGCCTGTAATAAGTGTAATTATATGACGAGCCAGGTATTGTTCTATGGGATTACGGACAGATTCTGGGGCACAGACAGATTCTGGGGCACAGAGAGACATACGACCCCTATTAAAGAAATTGCAATTGGATTGCTTATCCCTCAATTACCTTATATGATGAGAAGACAAACACATGTTTTAAAAAGAGGTGAACATCCCACCTTTCGCGAAAGACGTATAAAACCCATGAACACTCCTCTATTATATATGTCCTGCTCACACCTTGTACTTTATAACCACCTTTACCCTGTGCTTAAAGAAGGAAAAGGTACATTGTGGTCGAGCATCAGCAGGTACATGAGGCATCACCTAAAAAAAGATTATAATGGCTGACAAGGAAAAAGTCGCCTCTTCATATATTCTGAGATTAGAAGCTAGCATGGAGAGATCTTTATATACGATAAAAAAAATCTAACCCTTCAACTAGACGAGAATATTAGCTTGGATGAAGATGTGTTTGGTCATCTAAGATATTAGGTTATTCTGTTTGCATACGTATTCCAAAGGTGTACATGTAAGTTAAAAGGTCCAATCCTAGGCTAAAGTATCAACCTGCCCCCTGGTCGCCAGGAAAGAAACTAGAGAAAATGCCTCAAAAAGGCAACAACAGATAAGTGCAGGGATTATTCTGATATTGGGTAGGTGAACATTGACAGGTATGCATACAATAACATATGGCCCATTTCGCATTGGGCCTTATAACTAACATGTATACCTATGCAATCGGAATTGAAAAATAATAATGAATACTGGAAGGTCATCATCATGATAGTGAATTCATAATTGCATTATAAAGTGTTTTCCACCAGATATCTGGTCATGGTTAATTTGTGGAATTCTGGTCGTTTTAATTCAGGTTACGACCGTGTGCATTTTTCAGCTATCCCAAATTTCACAGAAAAGTTCATTTAACTGTAACGCGGACCTGTGGCAATTAAATCTTTTGTTGATTGGGACAAGGGAGGAGAAAGTGGATTTTGCACTTCATTTACTGTCACTTTTTCTGCCATATTAAGGCTGTGTTGAAAACGGAAAATACTTGAGGGCCCGGGAAAAACCTCGGACTAACTTCAAGTCAAAGGCAACTTTCTCAAATACCCGGCTCAAATATCACGAGCTGATTTTGAACCTGAGAAGTTTTACAGAGACGGGGCGTGGAATTTCGTTTTTCGTCACATTTATGCCAATTGCGGCTAATTCGTGACTAGCCAGATGTAAGTAGTGGAGGAAACCGGAGTACCCGGCGAAAACCACCGCCTAACACCAAGTCACTCTCAACTTTCTCGGGGCCGTGAACGCAAATCCTGTTTACATATACATGTAGTAGCCAAACTTTGGTACATAAAACATAATTAATACGGCTGAATGTATGCCAACTTTCTTGCTCGATGATTTTCTATATATCTGTTCACCAGTCATTCCGTCCATATATGTGGCGCCAAAGTGGCACTAAATTTGCAAATTTTACGTCTAAAATTGAATAAATAAAGGGGGGGGGGGGGGGGGGGGGGGTTCCAGTCATGCCGTCAATATAGGTGGCGCCAAAGTGGCAAACAACGTAATGCGCAAACGGAATTGTCACTTTGGCGCCACCTATATGGACGGTTTGACTGGAGACCCCGATCCTTCTTCGGGGAAGGAATATTAGGGGGAGAGAGTAATATAAAAAAAAACTTTTTTATTTTCACGAACGTTTTTGGGAACATCCCTTATTGGCTATTGTCAGAGAAATACATAACCTACTCTCAGGCTATTGTGTAATGTGATTGTATTTGAATGGTTATAAAAATTAAATTTAAAAAAAGAGAAATTAAGAATTAAAATTAAAATAAAATAAAATTAAGAAAAATTAAAGGCCCATCTACTGAGCTGGAGCAAGTTCTTGTGCCAGTTGTGGTTAGCCCAGCATCTCAGTATCTGTATCTGTGCGTTAGTCATACTGGCCACATAGACCATTTTCCAATCATAACATTTCTAGCAATACGCCGTTAGCGGCTGTATTCATTCGGCATTTCCTCATAGCCGGATCTTAACCAGAGCATATACGCATAATGAAACGATTACAACATATTCAGGTCAGTTATCACCGGCATTGGCAACGCGTGTCACCATGGACGCGGCCATTTTTGAGTCATGTGACTAGGGATGCGGTATATTTCTGATTGGTCACACCCCTATTGCCGGGGAATTGACGTGGCATGTGCAACGAAGTCTCTTCCACGTCCGCCATTTTGATTGTAACCGAACTTCACTAGGTGAGTCAATATTCCTATGTTAGCAAACTTAAGGGTGTTTTGGCTCATTCTAAGCG
The DNA here is from genome assembly GCA_963942565.1 of Maea johnstoni. Classification (NCBI taxonomy): domain Eukaryota; kingdom Metazoa; phylum Annelida; class Polychaeta; order Spionida; family Magelonidae; genus Maea; species Maea johnstoni. The sequence continues at coordinate 34,396,719 of OZ012696.1, forward strand.
GTACCCATTGCTGGATGAGGTTGTAAAGTATATGTTAGTATTAGTTATTTGACTAGAGGATTTTATTTTAATAAATAATTCGCTTAAAGTAAGAAGAATCCGGCAATTTCCGCCATATTTGTTTTCTTCTGGAGGGCGTTTTCTGGATCGAGCCGCTGTTTCTCAGAAAGTTCATTATCGGAGGTAACGTAGCTAAAATCTTTAACGTATCTCAATTATATATGTAATGATGTGTTCTTTATAACCACGTGATATGCGTATAACTAGAATACTTCACGGAAGAAAGTGCTAATTCTGAATGGGGTAGATGTTTCAATCGAGATGTTGGCGTTTCAATTTGCTTTGTACACATATCAATAATGAAAACCGTTGTGGATATTGCAAATACTGATTGTAATGAGATACATGTACATGTATCAGCAAAAGTGGAATTACTTCATCCAGTTTTTTGCTCTGATTGTAATCCAGATAGATAGTGAGTGCTTACTTCCTCATATTAGTCATAACAGTCAAGGCAGAAAACTGCAAGTGCCGGTGGTTCTTTGACTGGTAATTTTATGAAATGATATCGCTTTAAGATTACTTGAATACTTCATTCACCTCATTTGGATGACAAACCTGTCTTTTTCTTTGTGCTGGTATTGGTTTTAACATTTTACTAACGTCTGCACTGATGAACTAAAGGTAGTCCATTAGATCTCTAATTGCAATACAGGTAATTGCTATAATATTGGAATGGCGCATACCTGAACTGTCACAAACACCTTTACCTGGTGAAACCAGTTCTACCCTCCTAGCCACAAGATATTGAAGATAACCAGTATTGTTTAATTGTTGTGTTTTGCACTCATGATCTGTCCACAACACAAGATAATTTACCTGGTAATACTTTCCTCTGTTTACTCAAAAAATTCAGCCTACTAAAGCCCCCCTGATGGTCATGAATGCAAAGTTATTGTGTAGTGATCAGTATCCCAATATTGTAATACATTACATGCAGTTTCTCATGGTACAGTTTTCTATCTCAATGGTGTTAGTGGATCTCATAGGCATTTGCGCCACTCCCTTGAAATAGTCAAAAGCCTCAGACAAACCATATTATAGTACACCATGACCAGATGACCATGACACATCATTGTAAGTTGTAACCCTCAACCAGGGTCTTGGCTAGCAAATTAAAAATGCCTGTATAGCAATCTGACACAACATTTTGCCAGTTCAGATTTAGCTACCCAGCCCCTTCAAGTCCTAATACCAATTACATTTGTAATAGCCTATGTGTCGTTTAGAGGGACCGACATTAGTCATGTCTAAGATTATTTTTTTATAATTAGTCATAATTACTTTGTTCTGTTTGTTGGGTAAAACTTGTATTCTGGTACAAAAATGATAATTTTCAAAAAAAAAAATTACCATCTGGATCACTTTTTATTCACTCTGTTCACTGTCTCTGAAATTACAAATTTTTCATGACATGATTTTAATCACGTAATTTCATGAATAAGGTTGATGGAATCGCCATGGCAATAATACCATAGACTGTCGTACCAATCAAATTGTGTGGAATATATCATTTCAAGAATTGGGGTAGTCAGTTCTTTCGGTATGATTATTCATTTGTGTGGCACAAAAAGACTGCAGTTGAGATCTGCCTAATGCTAGGAGTCCTGTTGAATGTTGATGATTAGTACTTATAGTGCAACCAAACAGTGCTTGAGGTATGACTCATGTGAGTAAGGCAGTGTGCATAACCCATCCATTCTTGTAGTTTTCCCAAACAGGTGTGGCTATTCTTATAACTAAACTATTCTTACCAAATCTTCTTTCAAAATATGCTTGTGAAATCGAAATATTTCTGAACGCAACTAACAACTAGCCTGATATTTTAAGAATATATGCTTTATTCCTAGAATATTTTCAGAACTGCCATATCAAGAGGAAATCCAAGCATGAATGGGTTAGGCATAAACGTTGCATCCTGGAAGTGAATGCATTATACAGGAAAATCCAATTTCCAATCATGGTCTATTTGTTCCCTAAGTCCTTCCCCCCCCCCCCCCCCCCCCCCCCCCCCCCTCGGCTCCCCACCTGTTTCCGCACAAGTGGCCCACATGAGGGCTTAGTATGTGGGTTCCCTAATAATCCTGTAGCCCAAATAGGGCTACTACTCTCCGTCTACCTCAGTTTAAGTAAGAATTGACCTTGACATTTCAGCCAGGAGCAGATTTGACTCATATGATTTTAAATTTAGCAGCAAATAAATCCTGGTGTGTGCAGAATGCTGGTAAGATTTGCCTGAGGCACACTGCCCATGCTAGGGGACCCCAGTAATTTTTGCAAAATGTGTGCTTGTAGATGCATTTTTGGGCACTTTTAGGTGAAATCAGTAAATGAAAATTTTAAAGAAAAAAGATAAATTCTCAAATTACTACATTTGATATACATGTCTATAAATTTTGCAAACTCCCATCATTTAACATCTGGTCGCAAAATCACATGATCCAAGAGAAAATGCCCCTAAAACGACCATTAAGGTCAATCCCTGACTGGTTAGCATGTATACAGGGACTTAGCTGGGACCTCCCTTTTGGACAGGCAAATATTTGATTTTCAACAAAGAAATTTCAATTTTGAATTTTTTGGGGGTAATAGACTAATAGCCAAATATTTTTCTAACAAACCGTCCTTCAGGACAGCATGACTGAAATGTAAATTTTTGTACCACTAGGCTTTTAAATGTAGTTGGTATAAGGATTTGAAGTAGATGAGTAGCTAGGTCTGGATGGGCAGATGTTTTGGAATAGCTGTTTTGGACAGGTATTTTTCATATCCTGCATGTATATAATGGGTTCTGCAGAATGAGATATTTGATCAACACAGAGCTTATGACCTAGAAGCTAACTGTTGTGATATAAAGTATTGTCTCAAATACTCAGTGCTAGGTTGGCTATTAATGTGAAGTGTGTGATTGCCTGTTGCAATAATGCATATCTTTTAGAATGTCCTAGCATCAGGTACCACCCTACTAAGCCAGGACCCCTCCAGCTTGTCTCATGGAGATCTCCCTAACATAAACATTTAAGTGAACATTTTATTCATTTGCCTGAAATTGGCATCATAAGAGATATCTGATCAAAATTTCTAGAGATCCGATGGGACTTGAATGGACCTAGTGAAATCAAGACAAAGACCCTACTTGTAGATGAGCACCCTTGTCCCTTGCTATTCATCACTTAAGTTACTGGTTGATGATTACATAATGAATGAAGAAAAGAACACTGGAGAGATCTGAAATACGACCCTTTTATAGATATGTTAGTGTAATGTTATGAAGTAGTCTTGTCAGTGCCTCACGGTCAGGAGCACCCAAGCCCCTGGTACTTTGTGAATCGTGACCCAGACTCAGGCGCAGTTTTATTCCAGCATAATCCCTTGGTGAACTTATTGCCTATAAACCCTTGTATTTAGATTACGATAGTTCAAGTATAGCTCATACCTCATTTATATATCCCCCTTCTATGAATACCCTCCTAGTCCTCTCCTTGATCAGTCCTCATAATACATGCATCCAAGGTCCCCTTGATTCACTGTTTATGACCAATCAATGTCCCCTTTATCACAAATATTGGAAGATTCTAAATGCTAGCCCTAAACTGACACATGGTTTCAGCCTTACTGCACATGATTGATTTTTTCGTGACATTTCTGCTGCCATAAGTACAAGACATCTGTTAGAAGAGGACCCTTCTTGAACTTGAAAAGGTAAGAGCAATTTGACGGATTCACATAATTTGGTGCGGAAAGGGCCAAATTAGAAAAAAAAGCTGAATGCAAATGTTCTGATCTCATTTTACGACATAGGGAAGCTAGTGTTGATTGTCTCCAACAATCATTGTTAGGTCAGCAGTATAAATTAAGTCTTCAAACTGCCACACTTGTTATGCAATCTTTCACATGGAACTGATTATAGAATTATTCACTATTCCTTTTTGTCAATCTTTTGTGATGAAATACTGAGTTACCTTTTGTTTTTGCAGGTCTGATCAAAAGAAGCTTTCAAAATGGGGAATGTATTCGCAAGTCTATTCAAAGGCCTGTTTGGCAAAAAAGAGATGCGTATATTGATGGTAGGATTGGATGCTGCTGGTAAAACTACAATATTGTACAAGCTGAAGCTAGGAGAAATTGTCACAACTATTCCCACTATCGGTAAGTATAATCTTGGTTGGACTGAATCTTTATATTTCTTATTGAAAATTAATGCTACCAAGTAGATACAGTAATGTTAATATATATCTTGGAAGAGGCTACCATTGAGAAGCCTAGAATAGTGATGACCTGGTAATATGTCGCCATTATCAGGTCTCTCCAACATGTAATTACCTTGTTAGCGATAGGGTCAAAAAATGTTGCATCTACCCTCATATCAAGGTCCAGAAAATCCTGTATCCTGAACATGGGCCACGAATGGGTGTAATGAACTACATGTACCTGGGCCACCAGATGTGCTCACTAAGGGGGCTAAATTGGTAAATTTCTTTACCCAGCTTGTGCGGAATGTGTTACTACTTGTATATAATAAGCAGCTTAAAGAACTCGCTTGTGCCTGGCCACTTCACACCTCTGCATCAATACCACCTGACCACGTGTCAAAAGGATGTGTTGATCTGTAATTCAACCTGCTTATGTTTATGTATTTGGTGCGGTCATTACATATTTACATATAGGGGCGGCATTGAGAGGCCATTGTTCTTCAACACCTGTAGTTCTCCCCGGAGTATGATCAATACTACTCTGTATGTACACAGGCGTTGACCAGAATCCTTAATAGGATGTCAACTGTTGCTAATATCAGTATGTTGTAACTTAGCAACAAAATAGGAATTTCGAAATTTCCACTTCTACAAGAAAATGCACTACTTGAAGGTTTTGTTCATTTTCTTGATAAGAAAATGTATCCTGATCAATGGTTGTACATTGAAGATGAAAATATCATGGTCTACCTTTGGACGCCCACAAATTTATTTAGCCCCATTTTAGGCACCACTTTGAAAATTCTGGCTAAGAGCCTAAGACTATGCATGATAAATATGCTTTATAATATTTTGTAATGTTCTAGCTTTTACAATATTGCTTAGATTTTGATTTCTCTGCTTGGAATTAAAAACATTTTGAATTGAAGTGCGATTTACAAGGGTTTTTTGGTAATCCAATTGACATCCAGAATCCCTGCTGACTTGTGTCTAAATCCATTCATTCCTATAGAGCTCACCTGGAAGTGTCTGGATATTAGATACTTAAAGACTGAGTTTTGGAATTAAACATGAATTGGCAATGACATTAAGAGAGTTAAGATGAGATCTGCTATACATTTACATAAGATAATTTTGTCTTGGAGATATAACCAGCGCTAATTACTTGGTTTAATTACTGGCCATTGTAGTGGATGGACAAGATCTTTACCACATTCTTGCTGATTTGAAGTTGAGTTGAGTTTTTGATTGACCCTTTCCTCTTTTTTCACAGGATTTAATGTAGAAACAGTAGAATACAAGAATATCAGTTTCACAGTGTGGGATGTCGGCGGTCAGGACAAGATCAGACCTCTATGGCGCCACTACTTCCAGAACACACAAGGTAAGCATCATCACCCTTTTCAAAAATATATATGATTGCTCATAACTAAAACTCTGATAAAAAATAAACCGAATACCTTGCATAGAAGGCTCAAAAAATCTCTAATAATCCAGAATTATTACATTATATACAGAATCTACTGTCTTAATTTTCTTTTTAGGGAGTAAGCTGTCAGTTTTGTTTTCTTTCTTGCAAATTGCACTTTCATCTTTTTGTTAAAGTGCTTTTAGCAATTAGCTCATATTCATCATTCTTAAAGAAGGGAATCTTGTCATGCAGAGTAAGCAGTATTAAGATGGGTCTGTGAAGTTTGGTGCAAATATTTGTTTGTATTTGTATTTCAAATGTGTTAGAAATACAGGGGGGTTCGTGTGTCATTAGAATTTGTGGTCTCTTGCTCACACACACTCTCTTTGCTTTTGTTTGCCTAGGTAATAATAATTTATTATTTATTTCAGGTCTCATCTTCGTAGTTGACAGTAATGATAGAGAGCGTGTAGGAGAAGCAAGAGAAGAACTTATGAGAATGTTAGCCGAGGATGAACTGAGGGAGGCCGTTTTATTAATCTTTGCCAACAAACAGGTAAGAGCTCTTGCAATTCCCCACCTGAGATGATTGTCAGGCAAAACATATACCGTAAATTCTCGGAAATCTAGACCACCCTAGGAATTTGGGCCACTTTAAGTATTTTGCAAAATAATTCATAGGAAATCTGGGAAACCCTTGATCTATTGACAGTTGCCATTTCACAAAATCTGTACCTAGCTGTAAATCTTGCTGATACAACATCACAGTATTTTCAGAAAACATGGGCCACCTTAGACCCATAAAAATCTAAATTATTAAAAAGTGTCTTAAATTACTGAGAATTTACAGCAATAGTTAAATTCATGCCTGTAGTACTCTTAAGAGCTCTTGGTCAGCTTAATTGATAGTAGCTTATTTTGGAGTATATTTAAAGCATCCATCAGAACTCTGAGTTGCAACTCTTCTAATATTTGATTTAACATCCCGTCGTTTTTGGCTTGTGTCCAAAAGTATAATAGGGCAACAATATGAAGGGGAATGCTGGCAAGATTTGGTTAAACCTTTAAGTACAGGAAGTGCACATTTGAGCTCAATTTTCTACCTTGTTATCCTCCCTGGAAGCACCAAAAATAGCTACAGACAAGTCCAGCCGTTTATCTCAGAACGTTTTTCCTTCTGTCTAAAAGAATATCTAAATATCTTCCACAATGGCTCTCCATGGGCATAGGAATTATTTCTTATTTAGTTCATTATAAATGTATTGATTGTGACGTGGCTGTACTGATTAGGAATGAATTCCAAGGTTTATAAACTGGGTGCCCTAATTTGGCAATTGCAAAACCTTCAGGTGTGCTATTTATGAAGAGATGTTATACCCTTATCATATGTGCACAATATCATGCAAATACAAATTGGTGAAAAATATTCAATTCTTCGCTTGAAATTTGCATTTTTAGACAATCCTCATCAATGTTAGTTTATGTCTGTGATGTCTGACGATTTAGGGTTTGGTTGTCCAAATGTTTCCGAGAAAGCCTGTTGGCTATAATAGTATTGTTTCAAAATGAGAATTATCATACCACTCTCTGCAAAAAGATTGAAGTATATGATGGGATCTGGCCATAACATTTAAATTGATTTTGCATGCACATTACTTGGAAACTTGAACACTATGAAAGCTCTTTTACAGTGTAAGTGACTGTGTTGTATTTTTCTCTCATTGTAGGATTTGCCCAATGCTATGAATGCTGCAGAAATCACAGACAAGCTTGGTCTGCACTCACTGCGTAATCGTAACTGGTACATCCAAGCCACATGCGCCACCAGCGGAGACGGCCTCTACGAAGGCCTGGACTGGCTATCTAATCAACTCAAGTCCAACAGAAACTAAAGCTGATTTATGACGGACAGCTAGCACAGACAGAAGAACAATTATAAACTCTTGCAATTCCACTGTTTTATCTGAACATGCAATGTCTCGGACTATCGTAAAAAAATATAAAGTAGGTGTCAGTGGACCAAATTTTGGTTGTGCCCCCCTCAGGTGGTTTGCAGGCCATTCTTGTGCTAGCTAGGTTGTGTATTTATATGTGATATTTGCCGAGAAAGATAATTGTTACAACAGCTGGTGTCACAACCCAAGCTAGTTAGCCGTCATCTCGCAGCAAATGGCAGGTTTGGTCTCTATAGAGGGGTCTGGCAAGAGAGAGATAGGAAACAATGGCGTTCCTACCATTGGGAGTGAGCCCTGCATGTTGTAAGAGGGTATGGTTGGAAGCAAGTTCGCCCCATGCCACGTGTAACAAACTTCTGAGCCTCATTTCATCCAATCAGATACAAGATGTACAATTACTCCCGCCCACCAGCAAGCCAGCCGAATCTAGCTAGCGCTAGTGGGCATTGGTCTGTCTTGTTTCCCGATTAGTGGTGGTGAATATATTTCTGTGTATCATACGTGCGATAATCGTGGTACCCCAATCATGGTTATATCTGCACTTTCAGTGAATGTAGACAAGTCTATGTACAAAATGCCTGGTGTATGTTGTGTTTCAGAACTTTGTTTCTTATGTACACTAAGTTCGCTTGCTACTCGTTTAATGTGTTACTAGGGCAACTCACATCAATGAATCTTAGACCCAGGTTTTGTAATACATTCAGGTTTTTTTTGTAATTGGCTCGATTTCACATGGAACTGAATCCCAAAGTTCTCATGTGTGTCAATATTTGATAACCACAAATGGCTAGCCGTACTGCCTGGTACTTACAAATCAAAGATGCTAAAACGGTCAAGCTTTTGTGCAATTTCCTCACGCAGGGGCCAGCTGAACTATATGCCCCCCCCCCCCCCCCCTTTACCCTTGATCTTATACACACAGTTTGCACTCATTTGAACCCTGATACCATACAATGTCCATGCGAAAGCAAAATGGTGGTCTACGCTAAAGCGTGCTCTCATACTTCTCTTATACCAGAGATTTATTTTTTATTATTCCTAAATAATACTATTAGGAGGCGGGTGGTAGTTTTCTTGGTGAAGTTTTGTGTTCCTGCATATTGAGTGGTATCAAGGGTGCTGTCACTATTCACACATCTACCATATTGGAACTATTAATCGCACATTCAGGCGACTTCTTCGCAGCTTGATTTCAGTAGGTATCTTCTTTCATTTAGGAGACCAACACTAATTGTAAAGCAGGCTTTAAGTATCATTCCAGTATTTAAGACACAGAATTAGCCTGCATGCATGAAATAGATTAAAACTCAGTCAGGTCAAATTTCTTAGTTTTCTATCTGAAAAGTATTGCATTCAATCTGGTTTTAGTTAATTTCTCGTGTTGTCTGCTTCTTGTGTTGGAAGTTGAGGTTGGTGTGCGCTTAATAGGTATGTGGCCCAAGTGTGTAGGATGGTATTGTTTTATGCAGAATTCACCCAGATTCTGGTGTTATTCAATCGAGTGGCTGAGTGTACAGATGCTGGTTAGCACAGCCCGATGGATGTTTCATATCTTGTAAAAAAAAACACAATGTGAAGCAGTTGATAATTAATAGGAAAATAGAATTATTTCCCATTTTGTAATGTTTTGTTCAGGAAAAATCACCTGAAATAATATTGTACACAGTATCACCTAGAAATAAACATACATTAGCTCACTACTTGTTCTGTTTTGATTTGCATTGTTTCATAAAGGTTACTGCATTGTTCTATGTATGTCTGTAGCACCCGGATAATAGGACTGACTTGGTATTTTGGGGCATCCCGGTTATTATTATGTTACAGGTACCAATTCCAAGTTAGTGTTGTTGTGGAAGTTGCTGGTATTTACTAACAAAACCTAACACTCATACTGACTGCTCTAATTAACTTAATCAGAATGAATAAAATGTGAATAACTAACTAAAGAGAGAACATAGACCTGGCCCTTGGCTCTGATATGGAAGGTTGTCGAACACCAATACTCCCTTCCCTGCGAGACAACTGAAATCACCCAGGCAAAATGTGGCAAGTTATTACTCGGTTATAGAAGCGGTCCAGTCTTGGAAAAGCATCGTTTAGAAACCTAGCTCCAGATACAGTCTGAATTATTATCATTACCACAGGTGTTCCATAAACCCTACAGGCCTATGAGTGGGAGAAAAATACATTCCTGAATGGGTTTATGATTCTGAACTGATTGCTTTGAATAGCAAATGAAAATTTGGTCCACAAAAACCGAGCTCTCTCCAGTCTTTGCCTTACCAGTCTCTCAATATCTGTTGGATAATTTGTTGAATGAGAGAAATTTGTCTTCATTTTCAAGACAAAGTAGGGTGTAATTGTACCCCCAAAACCTTTCATCTAGGTGATTTTACATCTAGTTTATTATTCTGATTTTAAAAATACCTGCAACAAATGACAGTCACAATTTTTGTGACCAGATTTCTAATGCTTATACAAGTCCATCCATTGCATTATGATATCAAGAAGGGCTGTTCACTCCTAGGCTACATGTCTTAAAAGAAGGTTTGTTAGTGAAGGATTCGATTATCACCCATGGAGAAGTAAAAAGATTATGGAGATTTTGGTTTCGGTAATCAACTAGAAACTGCCAGTTCATCAGATAGCTCTAGAACGTGCATAAAGAAAAAATTCCCCAATACCTGCACATTGCTGAACCCATTCATGCCAATAGTTCCTTTTCAAAATTATTTTCTGGACCTTATGAAAATAACCAAAGAATGAAATGTAAATTTTCAAAATATTGAAACGAGCGCTCTAGATCAAGTTTGATAGATATAATTTCTTGAAATCTCTTCTAAAATTGCTTATTAATGAGAAATATAACCAAAATAGTCAGACTTTTATGTGCTACAGGCATGAATGGGGTAATCCCAACCAGTTGTAGCCGCAACTTTCTATTCTGGATAAACCAAAATCTGTGATGCATATTAGAGTAGGTTATTTTGTTTAGGCCTCAAGGAACACAAGAATGCATACCAATATAATACAGTGATTCTTAATGATAATCCAATGATCGATTAAAATTGAAGCTCAGATTGACTTGACATGTCTTCCTGGGCATATTTTACCCACGTTTTCGCCCAAAACAGGACCAGAAAATGTCCAAAATATTACTTAAGCGACAGAAATATTGTCAGATGTTTACAGTATACTTGTAGTCCCTGCCAAATTTTGCAGGTATACAGTGATTAAAACATGGGAAAATCTCGCCCCCAACTGTACAAGACATTGTTTACCATGGTTGCGGCCATTTTGGATATCATATCTAAGTGATTGACCTAGGCACTCTAGGGTAGTAATTGATGCTGGTCTAGTTGAGGAATCAGCATTTTGTTTGATTGATTTATCGTATCGAAAGAGCCCTAATATAGATGAAGATAGGTCCGTGGTGGCCTAGTGGCTACGATGCCTGGCTCCCAAGCGTGAGGTCGCAGGATCGAGTCTCCGCTGGATCCCCAGCCAGGGTTGGCCTGATCGCTATATATAAATGTGCTTATGTGCAGCGTTGTGGAAGGCTGCCTATGATGCTACTGTAACAGAAACAGCACTTGGAACTCTTTGTGAACAGAAGGGGATTTATTCCTGTATTCAGGCTTCTTTCTTGTCGCCATATGACGTTAATCCCATTCCTTTCTCCCTTCCCTAGTATACATGAGCACAAGTGCCACCTTGTTGAATGGATAGGCCACTACCACAGACGCAAAAAATATATAGGAAAAACCGGCCTTGTCAATTTTATTCATCTCAGATCTGATATTGAATCTTGCTCTCCTTTTTTGTAGGTCTACAACTAAGAAGTCAAAATGGGGAATTTATTCGGAAAGCTGTTCGAAGGCCTGTTTGGCAAGAAAGAGATGCGTATATTGATGGTAGGATTGGATGCTGCTGGTAAAACTACAATATTGTATAAGCTGAAGCTAGGAGAAATTGTCACAACTATTCCCACTATTGGTAAGTACATGATCAAGTAATTTGTTATTTCTTTAATCCTTACCATACTAGTAAACCAGAAAAAGAAATCTATTGTATGTTTATTGACCAAATACGGAGAATGTCGGAGATTTGAATACAGATACAAAACGGAATTAATAACAAACAAACATACTTGATTACAACCCAAACAAAATCAGATGTAGAGTTTTCATAACCACATATTCATGATTATTTTAATGTTTTAATGTTGCGTTCTTCAATGGTTGTTTGTGTGACTATTTATCATTATGTAATATGCATTAGGTGTTTAGGGTATCATTTTTTAAGAAAATACAATTAACAAAGATTTTATTAAGTTTAACAAAAGTGTCAGTGGTTTCGCTTAATTTTCAATGAGGAGTTAAACATTGTGTGTGAGATTTGCAAATATCTTTGCTTTAGGACTACAATTTTTGCTATCTTTTTTCCAGGATTTAATGTAGAAACAGTAGAATACAAGAATATCAGTTTCACAGTGTGGGATGTCGGCGGTCAGGACAAGATCAGACCTCTATGGCGCCACTACTTCCAGAACACACAAGGTATGCATCACCCTTTTCACAAATATGCATTAACCCATTCATGTCTGTAGCACCCAAAATCGCTTGACAATTATGGTTAACAAAAGCAATAATTTGAAAATATTTGAAGGAAGGTTGTTCATCGGAACTTCATCTATATTTCTCTTACAAATATTTTGCGCATTTATGCTTCCTTCAAAGGTTACTTTTCGAAAGTATGGCAACTCCGTACGACACTGGTCTTGTAAATCTCGAGGCATGAATGGGTCAATGTCTCACTTATTCATCCAGCGATAGAAATATACTGAAATCCTCTTAACTCATTCATGCTTAGAGCTTATTTTGAGAAAATTGAGTACAGATTATTCTTACAAATTATTTTGAACCTTTAACTTGCAAAGTTTCAGGCTTGACGAGCCCCTAATTTTGATCAGTTATAGTCCACCCCTGATTGAATATGAATTGATGTTGTACATAAGATATTCATAATAGAGTTTGTTTCCTTTTCTAGGTCTCATCTTCGTAGTTGACAGTAACGATAGAGAGCGTATAGGGGAAGCAAGAGAAGAACTGAACCGCATGTTAAACGAGGATGAACTCAGAGAAGCCATCTTATTAGTCTTTGCAAACAAACAGGTAAGTGAGAGCCATCACAATGGAAGTTCTTTTCAGATTATTGTAACGATCTAGCCCACCAGCTCCCTGAGATAGGGAAATGGTCCTTCTAAATCCTGGCTAAGAGCTCGCTCTCAGTCTATTTATCAGAGGTGCATCCTTCATAATCTAAATTTTTATACAAAAACAAGATAAGTAGTCACTGCCATTACTTAATTGAAATATTACTACATGTGTTTGATGTTATCAAGGAAGTCCGTTTACACAGCTTAACTTTTGACCAAAATTTGGACATCCATTAGTAGAGAATGGAATCTATTTGTATGAAGAGCAGTGTCTTAGTCAGGATTTAGAAAAATTGAGCTTTATGCCTAGGAAGGGCAAATTCCAATAATTGCCCTTCTGAAGGAATTGGCAGCAGTTAATGTACTTCACACTCATGGAAAATCTCAAGGTGTCATTTATGACCAATAGAGCCGAAAGTGTTACTTCAGAGGTTCCATTCAGTATTCAGTTACTGGATGCCACAGTGCTTTATGGCTTAACAGCAATATGTTCCAACATTGATGCCAGCACAGGATGCAGCACCACCAGTCCCTCAAATCCAAGCCTGTACTAACTACCCCAAAAATTGCCATGAGTAAAAAAGTGACAGAACCTACAGAAGCCGCAAGCAGCCAAGAAAAAATCAATGTAACCCCCTGCTGTTCATAAGTGCATTGCTGCTTTTGTTGCAAGAAGGTAATATTATAATGCATGATTTTGCATTGATGTGAGTGCAGTCAATAATAAACATACATTACAATAGATTGCAAAATGAAATATCTGTCTTGTTTCTGTGATTGTAGGATCTGCCTAACGCCATGAACGCAGCAGAAATCACAGACAAGCTCGCTCTGCACTCGCTGCGCAACCGCGGCTGGTACATTCAGGCCACGTGCGCCACCAGCGGAGACGGCCTCTACGAAGGCCTGGACTGGCTATCTACTCAACTCAAGAGCAAAAAATAAACTTGAAAATAAGAGGGACGGCAAACACAAACTGGACAGTTATAAACTCTTACAATTCCACTGTTTTATCTGAACATGCAACTCCTCAGACTGGTGTTATTTTGTCTCTCCGCCACAAATGTGGGGCATTGGTATTTCTGGTAATGTCCTTTGTGGCTGTGTGTGCACTAGAGAGGGCATGTAGGTTGAGGGTTTGTATTTACACTATTGATGGACGCGACCAAGATCGTGAAATTGTCTGACCACCAATGAATTGAACGTGTTTTTCAGGACTATTTAGTCGTAAAACTCTAGAATTTCTTTCTCTCTTTGAAAATCTAGGACTAATTGAATATTTCGTCTCCATCAATAGTTAAATATGATCCTCCTGTACGGGTGGTTTCTACATGAATTGCGTGAATAACTATATTCTACGTAACCCAGTAAGAACGTGCATGCCCTGGCATTCAGCTCATGTTCAGAAGGACCAAACACTGGGTGTGCCCACGCACCCTCTGGTGGTGAACTAGTACACTAAACTCGCACTGGCTCAGTTACATTTTTTCATTAAATTTTTTTTTTGTCTTTCTTATTTTTTTATTCATTTTTCTGAGAATCTTGTGTGACCTAAGAAGATTTTCGCTTCTTGTGTTCCGGCCCGGCTAGCCTATTTATTTTGTTCTGGAGCGTGCACATGTTCTAACATTGTTAAACATTACATACATTGTGAATAGAAGTATTTGAAAAGGCATATTTATCCCAATAAGAAAAACAACTTTTTCAAATATTTTCAAAATTTCTATGCATGTTGGAGCATGTTTATGGTCCAGGTATAAATGAGTTATTCCATTCATGCTAGCATCAGCATTGGTGTAATCTTGTAGGCAAATGCAAAATTGGGAAAATACGCTGCCCTATTGGGCATTAACTCTACTGGGTTCCTTACTAGTGGTGGGGTGAAGATATTTCTCCGTATCATACATTTATCAAATGTGAACAGCATTCTTTTGGTAAATCTTTTTGTGATCTAGCTAGTTTTCTCTTAACTGTTTTGTGGTTGTAGGCTAAATTCTTACTAGCCAGTAGACAATGGCGAGGATATCAGTGTATCCGGGTAAACTGATGCCTTGCCCAAAGTCACTGGCAACTTCCTCTCATACCCAAGTCTCGCCTGTACCCCCAGACCTTCTGAGTTGGTGAGCAATGAGCATATTCAACTGACTGCTCGACCATAACGACTGGCCTACAAGTCATATGTTGCATGTTGTATATTACATCCTCACTCTGTGTATTAGGAACACATGGGACTTGAAAAGAATTGTGTTCACAATTGGAGGTTTTCATATTTCTGAGGTATTCACATTTAGTTTCACTGTATTGCATCCAGCATGGGCTTCATAGCACCTACATGCACTTTCAGTTCTCAAGGGGCAGCTGTAAACTTGTCTCATATTATTGTCCTCTATTGTGTAGCACATTGTACAGTCATAAAAGTCATTAACCCTTATGCTGCTGGTGGCTACTTTAGCTAATACAAAATGATGCAAAAATCTCGAAAAAATTATTGAAACCCTGGCATATGGGTACTCATATGAGAGTACTCTGTGAGAACTATCTAATGAATACCAACATGGCAAGGTCTAGATGGTTTTCAAAGATCTGCGCGTCCTTCTGCTTAGGACAAAAGTAGCCTCAGCATCGGAAGGGGAAAACAAGCCTACACTGGGAAAGGTGACTTCTTAAAACGGAATCTTAAAGACTTTCTGTGATTGGATATTCACCTGCCTTATAGGTTTGTTAACAAACTTCTGATTGGAGGATTACAAAATGAGTTGGTTGGCCAACCCTTCATGGCTGATACAACAGATATACTGTATACCTGGTTAATTTGGCGTGGTTTTTAATTTGGCGTCTTTTGGCGAATGCCCATCAACGCCAAATTAAAGATCGCATAAAAATATGTCTACATAAAGATAGCGTTGTTCTGACTGCTCCAGACGCCAAAATAAATACAGGGAAAATACTTTTTTGAAAAAAAAACACCAACTTAAGTACACACCAAATTAACCAGTAATACAGTACTTTTGCAAATAATGTCAAACTGGGACAAGGTGTTGCTCTACACAAAATGTACTGTGGTAATATTTACCTATCCTGTGGACAAGGGAATGTCATTCAACTCAAGTCTCATCATAGCTGTCAAAGCATACACAACTTTATTTTATCAAACTAGTATTTAAAGACTTGGGTTAGACATCCAAAAGTGAAAAGTCGCTTGTCTAACGGCAAGTAGGTCTAAATCTAAATCATACAGCCCTGGTGACCTCTGGTGTAGACGTACTGTCTGTGAGCATGAAAATGAATTCTAGATGTTGAATTTGAAAATTCATATGCTGAATTTGGAAAAATAGATTTTGAATTTAGAAATTCAGGTTCTGAATTAGGAAATTCAAATTCTGAATTTGAAAAAGAAAATCATATGTAGAATTCGAAATTTTGAATTTTCAAATTCAAATGTTGAACTTGAAAAAAAAAATCCAGTGTCAAATTTGAAAATTCAAATGTTAAATTTGAATGTTAAATGTTGGATTTAGTCAACTTTTTCTTGATTAGTTTTGCGTGTGATTTCATTACAATTTTATTTTTCAACACTGGACTTCCTGGTTGCTGCTGGTGTAGTTGTGAAGTACTGAATGTGGGTATAAACATTTCATGTAGTGTATGGGTGATCTAAGACATTGTTTTATAATGAAGTTCTCACTTCTAGTATGTTTAAATTGTGTGGCTGGATGAACATATTACGGAACGACCAGCCATTTGGATGTTTCATATATTGTGATAATAATAACACAGAGCAGTAGTTGTACTATGGACAAGTAGAATCGTTTGGCGTTTGTAATGTTTACTTCTGTTCAGGAAAATTACCCAGGATGATATTGTACACATTATTGTCTGCAGAAATAAACATACATTGGCTAAATATATATGTCTATGTCATTAATATATTCTCAAACAGGGCCTTATTACTAGTCAATTGTTGGCCTAGCTACTGGGCTTTACTGTGTTTTACTTATTCAATATATAAATCAAATCTCACACTTTCATGATGGTTCGTGGGCTACTGGTCATTTAGTTCATACAACCACCACCAGGGGGTTGTATGTGCAGAATATTCCCTACAACCTTCACTAGCATATGACAGTTTCATCTTCCCACAATGGATGACATCTGAATGTGATTTGGAAGGCAATCTAGTCAGTCGTAAGATTACAAGTGTTAAAGATTTTCTGAAATATCTTTGGTATTTCATTAACCCTTTCAATGCATGCACACATGCATGCGAGATAGTCAAATTCATTTAAAAAAGAGCCTGGCTCGGCATTTTGGCTGTCGGAATGTGCTTGATTTAAGGGTCATTTTGATAAGTCACGCGACTGTGGTTGACCAAAATTTCCATAGACCGTTAAACATGAACAACTTGGTGCAGGATTTTTGCCAATAGTCCCCGTAACAATTTAGCATCAGACATTTGTATGGAATATAGAGGTTCTTCAACGTGTGTGGTGGAGAAGGACATTTCTTACACGAGGGGAAAGAATTTTGGAACGAGCCTCTGGCGAGTTCCAAGATGAAAATTCTATTCCCGAGTGTAAGAAATGTCCTACTCCACCACACAAGTTGAAGAACCTATTTCTGCCACGTCCCATTAGATAAATAAACGGTAAATAATCGGGGTGTCTTACTGGCTTGCGCCTTTGTTGACACAACCCAATTACTTTACTTGAAATGGGTCAATATCAATGCGTCTGACCAAATGACTACCGGTTCCCCCCCGGAAGATACTGCATAGTAAATAGTTCCCAGATAAAACTTCTCACAGAGTATTGAAAGGCTGTTTTCCGATACTTAAGTGAGAGATTCTTTATTTGCTAGGTACCATAGATTAAATAAACAGGATAAGAACTGTGAAGGGAATACTGGCATCTTTGTTTACATACAGCGAACGCTCCCGCCAGAAAGCTCCTGCGTGACACAAACACTCCCGCGTGACATTTCTAGGTCACGTTGCTGAGCAACGAAAGAAGTGCAGTGTTCCATATATGGCAATCTTTACCAAATATGGTATTAAGTTGATTCCTAATGGCCATTTGGAATGGCCATTTAGAATGGAATTTCTTCAATGGGTATTTCAGCCCCATAGTGGTAGAAATTACAATTCAGACTCACAATTGTTAAAGTTCTTTTCTACATTTGAGTTCAATTACATTTTCTGAGAATGTGGTGCCATCTACATGTACATAGGTAAATAAGTGTATTTTCAGCTTCATGGCAATTTTCATCTAAATATGCCTTACAGCATCCATTTAGTAGTTAGATATGCCCACTAGCTGAATATAACTCAGGAAAATTAATGGATGAAAAATGATAAAATAATGGTGGAACAATTCTTTCTCGATTCTATGAATACAATAGCGAACTGCAGTACTTACAAAATGTTACAAATGATTCATTCAGAAAAAAATCAACTTGCAAGATATAATCTTCATAAAAGGATTTTCACTATATAAAATTTAAAAAATAGATGCAATTAGATTGGTTTGAAAAATTGCAAACAAGAAATGTATTTTCACTTGTGTGTTTATTAATTACAACCAAGAACCTAAAGAAGATAAAATATCCTTGGTAAGGCTACACATTTCCATACAGATCTACTTTTCATTTATCCCTCTATGACTCCTAAAAGACTTTCCAGTGAAAGTTGCCAGTGACTTGGGATTAGGGGGTGGTTTTTGCTGTATAATCCAGTTTCCTGCACCACCACAGTCATAATAAAAAATACCCAATATGGCAGAATAAGTGACAATGATCCATATTCTAAGATTCATCTGGCCTCATTGTGAAGTCACTAGGAGACAACAACCAATGAGGGCTCTTGTATCATTTACATTACAGAGAAAGCTGCGCACCAACATGCGCAGAACGTAACTTTTGGGCTATTGGCCGCAGCCTGATTGTTTAGGTTGACCGACTGATTTCATATCCACTTGTTTTTATTCATCTAAGCTGGTAGGCACCGTCCTCAACTTAAATTAATGAGCTGCGGGTGATCACTGGTTTCCAATTTCACAACATCAGTGTCATAAGCTGACGTCCTTTTCTTCTTGTAACCAATCATTTTCCTGAAACAAAGCAAAAATAATCGTAAGCGTATTACGGCAGTACCATCATATATCAAAAGATAATTTTGGTTTAGATTATTTTAGTAGTACTTGTAACTTGACAGAAAATTCTCCGAGTTGACCTACAAATCTATTATCTTGAACAATGAAGCAAAGCGTAAAAAGATAACATCTCTTTATTGGTTATTTGCACATAGTGCAGGCCTCTGAGCTGGAGAAAAAGAAATCTCAAAGTACCTGGGCAGAGCCCGCACGTGACTGGACAGAGGTCAATGATCTTGGTGCTGCCGTCCATTGTGGTATACCCCTGGGCAGGGTCGCACATGTCAGAGGAGGGCGTCAGGCCGTAGTAGGGGCAAGTGACGTCATCCTGCCTTGCGCTACAATCCGTCACATCCTCAATGCCAGAGCCTACAAGCAAAATCATGAATATATAGTTATTCTTGTTTGTTTGTATTTCTACTTTAATATTTGTTCATTTGTTTGTTCACTGGTTTATGGCAAGCCGAAGTGCCCTAAAGTAAGCATTTATGGAATTCCATAAATGATTTATGGAATTCCATAAATGATTTATGGAATTCCATAAATGATTTATGGAATTCCATAAATGATTTATGGAATTCCATAAATACCATTGATTTATGGAATTCCATAAATCAATTATGGAATTCCATAAATGATTTATGGAATTCCATAAATCATTTATGGAATTCCATAAATCATTTATGGAATTCCATAAATCATTTATGGAATTCCATAAATCATTTATGGAATTCCATAAATGTCATTTAATTATGGAATTCCATAAATCATTTATGGAATTCCATAAATCATTTATGGAATTCCATAAATGTGCTTAATTATGGAATTCCATAAATCATTTATGGAATTCCATAAATCATTTATGGAATTCCATAAATCATGTACATTTATGGAATTCCATAAATCATTTATGGAATTCCATAAATCATTTATGGAATTCCAAACAGCATTAATGGTATTCCATAATTCTTTGTTTTGCTGAACTCCAAAAAAACAATGAAGACTCCCCTTCCCTCTAAAAAGCTTTCCAACACATGTACTTGTAACATGTAGAGACCACATTGAGCGATAATTGGGAGTCTTGCATAGTTATGTAATCTTAGCTCACCTCACTGAGCGAAAAGCATGCAAAACCCACTTTGTTGGCTATAAACAAAAACCGAGTCCCTCCACATTTAGAAAGCACCATATTTATTTAATAAAGTTGTATATTACTTATCTCCATTTATAGGCATCAATTCCCCTACCCCCAGTTTTCATTTGGGACCATGCAGATACACCCTGGAGGGACACATCATTTCATTCACTGAGACCATATGAGAAACCACCAAAACATCGTTTAGACTTAATAACACAACATAGGACTTTAACATAGCTCTACAAGATCTAGCAAAATAATATTTAGATCAGTTGCTGCAGTAGCCGCCATTTTAAAACAAGTGACCTTCAGGAATGTCCTCTATAGCTAGGGAGAAAGCATTATTTAGCATGTTTGATTTTGAAAAAAACCTATAGGTGTCACTTATTTATGGAATTCCATAAATACATACATTTATGGAATTCCATAAATGATTTATGGAATTCCATAAATGATTTATGGAATTCCATAAATGATTTATGGAATTCCATAAATGAGTGCAATTATGGAATTCCATAAATGATTTATGGAATTCCATTAATGATTTATGGAATTCCATAAATGTCATTTAATTATGGAATTCCATTAATGATTTATGGAATTCCATAAATGATTTATGGAATTCCATAAATGTGCTTAATTATGGAATTCCATAAATGATTTATGGAATTCCATAAATCATTAATGGATTTCAATAAATGATTTATGGAATTCCATAAATGCCATGCAATTATGGAATTCCATAAATCATTTATGGAATTCCATAAATCATTTATGGAATTCCATAAATGATTTATGGAATTCCATAAATGTGAGCATTTATGGAATTCCATAAATGATTTATGGAATTCCATAAATGATTTATGGAATTCCATAAATGATTTATGGAATTCCATAAATACCATTTATTTATGGAATTCCATAAATGATTTATGGAATTCCATAAATGATTTATGGAATTCCATAAATCATTTATGGAATTCCATAAATACATTTATTAATTATGGAATTCCATGAATGATTTATGGAATTCCATAAATGATTTATGGAATTCCATAAATTATTTATGGAATTCCATGAATCATTTATGGAATTCCATAAATGCTTACTTTAGGGCACTTCGGCTTGCCATACTGGTTCGCTCATTATTTAATCATTCGTTCATTCTATTATTCATTTGTTTGTTTGATCACTCGTTCGCTCATTATTTAGTCATTTGTTTATTCTTTCTATTGTTTGTTCGTTTGTTCATTCGTTCACCCGTTTGCTCATTATTTGATCATCGTTTCATTTTTTCTTCTATTGTCTTGTTAATTCATTTGTTTGTTTTACCTCTCTTTGCTTTTAACAGCCAGTGACACATTTAGGTGAAACACAGACCTTGGACGGAGGGAAAATTGTTATTTTCGTTTATTGTCACCTCTTCTGCCATTTTGTGGCTTAATTGCACTAGGCCGGTGTTAGTGATGGCGGAAACCGGAGCATCTGGGAGAAATCATCGCCTAACCTGAATAACTGGTAACTTACCTGCGCAAACTCCACACGAAACAGGGCACAGTTCGATTATCTTTGTCAGCCCGT
The DNA here is from genome assembly GCA_963942565.1 of Maea johnstoni. Classification (NCBI taxonomy): domain Eukaryota; kingdom Metazoa; phylum Annelida; class Polychaeta; order Spionida; family Magelonidae; genus Maea; species Maea johnstoni. The sequence continues at coordinate 34,418,421 of OZ012696.1, forward strand.
CCATGGTGGTGTAGCCTTGCTGGGGGTCGCACATGGCAGCGTCCTGGGTGAGACCATAGTACCTGCAGCTATCATCATCCTTCTGGCCGCGGCAATCGAACCTCCCCACTCCTGCTGGGGCTGCGGGTACAGCAGGGCCTGCAAATATATGGTGGGCAGCAAGTATGAGGGTAGCGATTGTACATGACAAAAAGGTATTTCTAGCAATGAAACAGGCCAAAAACGTATTCTAGCGATAAGACAGGCCAACACTGTTTCCCGAGCAATGAAACGTATCGCTACCAATGAAACAGGCCAAAATCCATACCCCAATTATGAAACAGGCAAGATCCTATCACTAGCAATGGAACAGGCCAAAAACGTATCACTAGCATTGAAACAGGCCAAAAAACATAGCACTAGCAATGAAACAGGCCAAGAACCTATCAATAGCAATGGAACAGGCCAAAAACGTATCACTAGCATTGGAGCAGGCCAAAAACGTATCACTGGCAATGGAGCAGGCCAACAACGTATCCCTAGCAGTGAAGCGGGCCAACAACGTATCCCTAGCATTGGAACCGGCCAAAAACGTAACCCTAGCAATGAAACGGGCCAACAACGTATCCCTAGCATTGGAACCTGCCAAAAACGTATCCCTAGCAATGAAATAGGCCAAAAACGTATCCACAGCAATAAAACGGCCCAAAAACGTATCCCTAGCAATGAAACGGGCCAACAACGCATGCCTAGCAATGGAACAGGCTAAAAACGTATACCTAGCAATGAAACGGGCCAAACGGTGTTTGTATCAATCACACAGGCCAAGTGCCATATCAAATATGTACCATGCAGACGGGGCAATAAAGTACCACTAGAAAATATACATGGTAGTGTACGTATCATCAGCAACTGCACGGGTTAAAAAAAACTCAAAGTTTCAATTTCGCTTTAGTGGACATTTTCAGTAACTGCCAGCATTTATGATTCCGCAATCATAATAGCAGAAATCGGTCAAGGCAAGAACTGGAACGTCATAATATTTCTAATTTTAAAATAGTAATTTACGATGGTGCAGGTGTAAACGACAGAAAAAATATCTGGTTTTACTGGAAAACGACAGAATTTATTTGAAAATCTTTTTTCCAGTTTTTCCAAAAAGAGCAGATTTTTTCCACCGTTTTCCAAAAACAGCAAAAATAAATTATTTCCTTTCTGCCGTTCACACCTGCACCATCGTAATTGGTTTTAAAATATGGTAATTTATTCAGGCATGTTGACCTACCTTTGCAGTAGCCGCAGCCAATAGGGCAGAGCTGTGGGATGATGGGTTCTCCCATCGTGAAGAAGAACCCATTGGCAGGGTCGCACTCGGGCGAGCCCGCTACCACAAACGACGACCTCGCGCACCTCTCATCATCTGTAGCATTTTCACAGTTGACTATGACAGGAAGAAAAAGTTATAGTTTAATACACTATATCATGTTAAATGGTATTACATGCTATTATAATGAACCCTGCCAAAAGGAACACCCCTTTAATTGGCCACAAACACATATTCGTCTGTTTTCTTCAGTACAAAGTCGATGAATTGAACACATGTCCTTTTTTAACACTATACTACCTTATATACACATATGTGTGTGTGCATATGTATGCATGTATTATGTATGTGTATGTATGTATGTATATATGTATGTTCGTATGTATGTATGTATGTATGTAAGCATTGTGTATGTATGTATGTATGTGAATGTTGTCAGTAGTCCTTCCTCATAGATCTGACTGTATATGATAAATTTGAAGTTGTAGTTACTCACTCTTCGTGCAGGTGTCGCCAGTGTAGAGTTTACTGCAGGAACACTTGCATCTTGGACTGTACATCTTAGGTCGACCGTTCAGACCACAGAAATGGGCAGGGCAATTCCCTACAACGAATTCGAAGCAAGGCAAGAAAGTGTCACACAGCATGGTAACCTAATAAAAACTATGCTTTTATAAGAATTGAACGAAACAGCATATGTGCAGCAGGAAAAAAACATTTTCCCCCAACATTTGGAGAAAAATGTCCCCAGTATTGGAAGGGTTAGGCGATGCCAGTAATCCCTATTAGCGCTATGGCTACCACTGAAGACAGAACACACACACACACACACACACACATGTCAATTAGGTTCAATCAGTGTACTTGCTCTATAACCATTATCTTTAATCTTGTTGTCGTATCTGCATAAACGGTGGTTAATCAAAAGCCATTGGGGGCATTTTGTCTTTATTACCTCCATCTCGAAGAGAAAGACACTATTTGCTCTACCATCAAACTGACGAGTGTACAAACAATGCCCACTCTCGTTGATAAGATATCGCAGAGAGTCCCGGCCTGGCTTCAATCAAAGGAATCAGGTTATGCACACGGAACACCTGTTCCCTATGGAATGCCAATTATGTGTCGGTTCCATTGTTCATTACACTCGACGCATATTCCTAATAAAGATCCACGATTTATGTATAATATATTCAAAACGATTTATATTGTTTTATTGAAAAATACAATTCTCGAACACAAATGACTATTTGGTTATCTGAGTCACAATCTGTTATATTACAATTCAATATTTATATTGTTTTATTGCAAAATGTAATTCTCAAACATAAACGACTATTTGGTAATCTGAGTCACAATCCGTTATTTTACAATTCAATAGCGGTTTGAGTATGCAATCGCACTGATCATACTAAATCAAACCACTAAATGGGTCAATTTAACCTATTCTTGCATGGAGACTAAAACGTGTCGTCAGGTTCTATACAAGCTAAACATTAGTGTTACTTTCAGAAGTGAAGGAATAATTCACAGCAAAAATAAAGGAGAGTTGTTAGTTTAATCTGATCAACACTTTTCTTCGAATGTTGCCTGCAAGATTCTATTTTGATACATATCACCAAAATGTTCAGGACTCACATAGGCTTCAGTCAGGATAGGTTAAGAAAATAGGTAACCATTCCACACCAAACATACTTTGATGTGTGATTGAATGGACTTCACACTAGACGAGATTTTAAGATATTTGCTCAATTTCCGTCTCCCTGCATCGAGCAAATAAGCTGTCTAGCGAGGAACAAAAAGAATATCGACGACTTACCACAGTGGGAGGCATCGTTTAGCTGGTAAGGTGGACCGCCATTATTCCCGCTGAAAGAGAAATGATGAATTTCGTTAATCGTCACTTCTTTGTGATAACATTGCGATCGTACCTAGGTAGTAGACGGTGGAGGAAAGTACTCGGCAAAACCACCGCTCAATCTCAAGTCACTGGCAGAGTCTCATATGCCCCGGCTGGGATTCGAGTCTGAATACAGTTAAAGACCCATGTAATTTTTCGCGATGATACGTGTTCACATTCGACAAGTGTGTTCACAATAGGGGGTTCATCCAAAACTGTTCACAGTTAGGATGTTTCACTATATGCATTTGTTATGGCAAAACCAGGGAATGAATTTAATTTGTTGCGTTGGTAGTTCTAATACTTCAATCAATTTCATCGATCCAGTACTAAATCCTGATTGACGTCTGCTTGACCTTATTCAGTGAATTGCACGTATTATGTTTCGTAAACGTAATGCTTAGCTGCCTTTTTACATCAATAACATTTTCAATCCTACGCTAGCTGGAACGTTTGTGGCGGCGGCCCAACATGTGCAGAAAAAGGGAAGCATCCGCAAAGGGACGAGGAACTCTTGTATCGTCAATTTATATATATATATATATATATATATATATATATATATATATATATATATATATATATATATATATATATATATATATATATATATATGTATATATATATATATATATATATATATATATATATATATATATATATATATATATATATATATATATATATATATATATATAGCGATATGATCAGTATATCGTCCCTGAATATTTATGGAAGATGCTTTTAGTATATAATTTCACCTACAAACTCATGGCCTTTTTTGGATGTGGGGGCTACAAATGTGTTGCGTTATGAATGATGTGCTAGTTGTCCGTACCCAGGAGCGTAGTTGCAGACTACCAATGGTTTTATCCGTAGATGGGAACACTTGGCAAATCCGCATCCCACCTTGTTGGTCTTAGCCCAGATCATCTGAAGAACAAAACATGCGACATCAGGGGTCAACTGTAACTTAGAAAATGAGAATAAGACATTTTGGGGGGACAGGAATATTTCCTCTTCAGTTTCTTTAAAACATCACTGAAAGCATTGTGTTATTCCATGATATTTAATGGAATTAACAGAAGACAGTATTCGATAAATACCAGGCTCACGTGTGCTTCAAACCTTTTATATTTGCAAAAGTCCATACAACGGCCTTTTTGAGTCGGACCATGAGCGTGCACCATTGATGGACTCATAATAATCGTCATCCAGGAAACGTGAAGATGACAACTAGAGTAAGAAAAAAGTATTTTCAATTGGATGTCTATAAAATCACGGTCACCTTAAATAGTTGGGTCGGTAGAGTCAGGAAAATATAGTGTTCAAACTAAATAAGTAATTTAAGCTTCTAGTATAGTGACTTTTTAATTATAAAAGTGTTGAGCAAAAGTATTTCATGATAAGTTCACATTCATATTGCCCCACGCCTCAACCCCTATTGGCTTGCTTAATGGCAATGGCGTGCAATAGTAGCTGGCACGTCCAAGAGAACCATAAGCTGGTGTGGCACCCCGCTCGCTTTATAAAAGAATGGGGATGTGTGGATCTGTCTATTGCAACCATGCATATACAAGATCCCTTGGTCCTCCTTTTTTCGTCTTCTACCTAGACTTGTTACGTTTTGTCCTTGTTCTTCAACAATGATAACATGCCCTTTTTGGTGATATTTTAAGGACTAAATGGGCTCTATGTGCCGATATGCCTTTAATCCCTCATTCACTCACTCACTCACCCCCACTTCCCATATTCAAACGCTCATTGCAAGCAGAGTCAATCATACTGCTCTGGTAGAAAAAATGACAGATAACTTAATAGATAAGTGAAAAGTTCGTGTTTGAATAGCCCCACTATCATGCTTTAGAATAGTGAAAAAATAATAATTGATTGAATTAAATTGATTAATCGTAAAACGGCCAGGGGCGTACCTGCGTATAGTGTCCACACACTTTACCCGGCATGCATCGCAGTTTGCGCGCGCACCTGTCGTAGAAGGGCAGCTCGCCGTACCAGGACTCCACGGCGTGCAGGCCTCTGGCTGAGCCCCAGTACATGTTCTGGCCGAGCCAGCCGGGCCCCCACACCCTCTCCTTGTCCGCGGGCTGACCGTGCACGGAGCCGGACTCGAAACTTCGGCACTGCTCCGCCCACTCCTGCGCCAGGTGGGCCAGCCTGTCGTCCCATTTCTGAAAACACAATTCAGAGGATGATAAAGGGATAGCTTCCCTATTGCTGCTGCTGTTGATGATGATGATGATGACGACGATGATAAATCAGAACGAGTGAACAGTGAGAGGGAGTTCGTCCAATCATTCGTCGATCAATTCGAGTCCGAAATTTGATGATGATGATGATGAGGAGGAGGAGGAGGAGGAGAAGGACGGCGACGACAACGACATTCATTTGACACTTTTGACCATGATAATAATGATGATTATGATGGTGATAATGATAAATAATTATGGTGATATTAATGATGATAACAACTATATTCATATTAATAACAATGATAACAACAACAACAATGATAACAATAATAATTATGATAATAATAATAATAATAATAATAATAATAATAATAATAATAATAATAGTAGTACTACTACTACTAGTACGAAAGACTAATAATAATAATAATAATAATAATAATAATAATAATAATAATAATAATAATAATAGTAGAAGTGGTAGTAAGTAATAGTAGTAGTAGTAGTAATCGTAGTAGTAGTAGTAGTAGTAGCTAGTAGTAGCTAGTAGTAGTAGTAGTAGTAGTAGTAGTAGCTAGTAATAGTAGTAGTAGTAGTAGTAGTAGTAGTAGTAGTAGTAGTAGTAGTAGTAGTAGTAGTAGTAGTAGTGCTATGTCTCACCATGATGAGCATGTCTCTGGCAGCAGGGACGACGCTACTGCGGTACTCGTTGTGGGCGCGGACGATCTGTAGCTGCTCCGCCCGACTGTACGCCGACCTGACACTCGCTGCAGCTGAAAACATATACTAGACATTGTACTCTATATCTAGTTCTCAGTGGAACGGGCTAAACTGAAAACGTGCGCGAAACTAAATATGCATGAACATATTGCATATTGTGATTTGTGAATCAACTATTCACCACTAAAAATGTGGTATACCTGCGTGAACACACAGCTCTTTTTTAATCAACCAAACGCTACTGAAAACATACTTTGTATACATAGTGTTTATTGCGACAGCTTCAATTTCACGCCATTTGAACAAGTTTGCGAAAATAAAACTGAGTGAACACACTGCCGTTTTTTCAATCGACCTTACCCTACTGAAAATATTCTACACCTAGCATTTATTGCGAGAAGTTTAATTTCACGCTACTCGTGCTCAGAGGAAGTTCGCATCGATATTTAATTTGCATGGAACTACTGCTCATCTTGAATCAAGTATCTGCTACTGAGAAATTATTGTATATCTCGTGTATTTATTATCACACTATTCAAGCTCTTATTATGTGCGCGAAACTAAACCTTCGTGAAAATATTGCATCACTGTGATCAACCATATTACACATGGAATCGGCACGATGAATCGCACATTGAACATTCCTTTAGCCCTAATACAAATGTGCCAAATTAGGGTCTTTGAGTTCGTGGCTGGAATATTTAAATATGCCTCAGCTAATGTTCAATGCATTATTGGTATTTGTTTGGCTAACAGCAATGATTTTGGGGTGTGGGTGATTTTCTACTTAAAATATTAGACCAAGATCAAGATTCTGCTTGTGACTTACACACACTTGCAAAGATGAACTTCTCTTACATTTACATTTACTCCCTGAGGGAACAACTGCTAGTCAAACAGACACACACACAGACTCTACGACCATTACAAATAACAAGAAATTAATAGATATCACAATATAATCTGAATCGGTTTAAGGATTAATACACACAATACAGTATACATGTAGAAACCTACCACGGCGTTTAGTGATTTCCTCTAAAAGTTGACGGAATGTGGATTCACCTGAAAATGAATAGACAACTAATACATGATTAGCATATTGCAGTTTTCATTTCGGTCATCATTGCAAAGAACAACGCCAAATCATTACCACCATCATCATATTTATCGCAAACTCTATTAGTGCATGTATCATCAGTATCCTCATTCTCATCATCACCTCTATCATTACATGTATTATCATCATCATCATCATCAGCAGCAGCAGCATTCTTATCACGATGATCATCATCCTTCTCATCATCACCTCTATCATTACATGTATTATCATCATCATCATCACCATCAGCATCATCATTCTTATCACGATGATCATCATCCTTCTCATCATCACCTCTATCATTGCATGTATTATTATTATCATCATCATCATCACCATCATTCTTATCATGATGATCATCATCCTTCTCATCATCACCTCTATCATTACATGTATTATCATCATCATCATCACCATCATCATCATCATCATTCTTATCACGATGATCATCATCCTTCTCATCATCACCTCTATCATTACATGTATTACCATCATCATCATCATCATTCTTATCACGATGATCATCATCCTTCTCATCATCACCTCTATCATTACATGTATTATTATTATCATCATCATCATCACCATCATTCTTATCATGATGATCATCATCCTTCTCATCATCACCTCTATCATTACATGTATCATCATCGTCATCATCATCATTATCATCTTTATTGTCACATTTAGCTCCGCTACCTTCATCACCTCTATAACTAATTCAACATCATCATCATCATCATCATCATCACCCACACCGTATTGGATATCTCTTTATATAATGAACAGATTAAACGACCAGAAACAGAGCAATGCAAATACATTCATACCAGGCCGAGACGCATACTGTAATAGTCCAGGCAAAGTAGGGTTTTACCCACCACTAATTGCAAAAGAAACGAAACCTACTGCATTGAGAGCTTTGGTGTATATATAATAACATATTGAAAATCCCACTTAATCAAAGTATTGGAACAATGTGAACTTTGCAATCCAAAATTGTTAAAAAATCAGCATATTGGTGAAATCATGATACATAGTAAAACAAAGTTAAAATGCTGATATTTTTGAGAAATCACAATATAAGTTGTCTATATTGATGTTTTATCAAACAAGTAGCTAAAATATCAAACTCTTTTAACCGGAATCATATTCTAGTATTAAATTGTTGCATGATGCTAAACCCCTTTTGTGGGTCTCTATCAAGAACAGGCTATTACGCCACAAATGTCCATCTTCTGGACAAAGGGTGAAAAAATGATAAAAAGTACAATTAAGAAATCAGTCACCTATCAAAAACTAATTATGTTTCACAAAATGTTTAATTCCCAAATAAGGAATACATATTCCAGGCCAGTGTCTATATGTTATTTAGACTCCTGAATCCTCAGAAACCACACAGAACATTAATGTTTCTATGTAGGAGTTTTCTAAAACTGTCAACTTCAAAAAGATAATTTATAATTGATAGTGTTTACCTCAATGTAACTTCTTTGAATGAAGACATTTTCGTATTAACCCATTCACACTCAGAGTGGCCAAAACAGCCCTGATATTTTTGGAAATATCTTACTTACAAAAGCATTTTCTTGAAAACATTTCAAAGAGAAATGTTGATCAGAAGCCTTACAACTCTCCTTCAGATTTTTTGTGAACTTACGTTTTCTTCCCAAGTGATTTTCCTAAATACGAGAGTAGCAGACTGTGCTTTCAATAGGAACTTTATGTGTGAATGGGTTAAGTAAATATATATTGAAGATTGTTATCAGAATATTTGGAAAGATAACCCAAGAGTTATAGGATTGCCAAATTGGGACATTTAGTTCCAAAATCCTGGCTGAGAGCCTGTCCCAGCCCTTAGTTCATCAAGAAACCTTCAGATCAGCTTCAACTAAATCATCTGTCAGGCCATCATACTCGATCCCTTACCCCATGTTACCACAGACACCCTTGCTGGATACACATGCTACCGTGCATCCATTCCCATTTTTCTACAACAATAGTGTTTAGAAAGACTTCCAGTCTTACAATGACATCTCACAAATTGGAGAAAATCTTTTAGTGCTATTTCTTGTTTACGTTGGATGGGAACCATCCTTACGTCTACAGTGCAGACATTTGATTCCTGCACGAGCAGCCTGGACATAATACACAAATGCACGCTTGATAGCCACCCAGTTTCCTGAATGCATGGATGACCTCACAACTGACCGTAGCTTATATTCACAAGCTACATGGGACATCAATGAGCTTGGATTATTTTTTGACATGTTATCCATGGGTATTCGCACAAACAGGCACTGACAGACGTCCAGTAGACTTGAGTAGGAGTTAAATGCCTGTACTGTTCAAATTTTCAACCCCAGTCCTCAGGATCAAACTATCTGTTCTTCTATGTTTGAATTTGGTGATAAACATAGAAGCTGCGGTACTTTGTGGTGGCAACTGTTCAGACTGATTTGCCTTCCGTCATGTCTTTATGATTCAATAAACTTCTAGTACAACAAAGAAATTGACCAATCAGCTGCTAGAATTAGAGAGGAACTGATAACAATTGTTGTCTGTTTGACAATCCGGACCTCTTAACCTGAGTGCAATTCCTTTGGAGCTGAACAACACAGAAAATGGAGTTCACTTAGAACACTACAGTGCTGCCACCAACTGTCAAAAGGGAGTAATAATCAACTATATGTATGTTAATTTAAATAAACAAACTTCCTAGTGTTGATATGAAAACACATTCCATATTTAAGGCGCTTTCTTCACTATCACCCCTATTCCAGAGATAAAATTATTGATAGGGGGTATGGGTAAACACCCAGAAGACCCCCCCCCCCCCCCCGCCCCTCCCCAACGCACCCACCCCTCCTCCAATATAATAATCTAGATATAAGAGTAGGTCCTACCATTAAATAGCATCAAGTAAGAACATTTTGGTAGACATTTTATAGGACAAATCAAACATTCAGCATAATATAAAATTAGTGTAATAGTAATATAGACTTCCCAAACCCTCAGGAATCTGGAACTTTGGGTCTTAATTTCAGTATGTTCCAATATTTTGATTAAGTGGGATTCTTGATATATCATTCCTCATATAGTCTACTTTTAAATAAAACAGGTTTCGTTTCTTTTGCAATTAGTGATGGGTTTAGCCAAAAAATGTGCCAGATTGCCTGGACTATAAGTATCAGGTCTACAATAGAAGTGCCTATAGTTATGTGACAATGAACCTTACACAAAAAGCACACACAAATAAGTAAATGAATTTAGAAGGAAAGAGAGCTGAACTTGAACTGAATGGAAAACGCGTCAAATAAGTTCTTACCATTCGCAGTGTGTCCGGCGATGACAGCGCTTGCAATAACCACCAGTACAGACACAGTCTTCATGGTGATGGCCTGTTAAGAGAAACTGAGAAAATAATCCATGATAGGTAATCAATGATGTCGGGATTGTGGCCGAGCCAGGCAGCTCTGTTGCGAAACCTAACGCCAACGCAGGTCCAGTGTGTCCAACAGCCGATACTGTAAAGCCCCATTCTCACATTTACGACTTCAGCCACGATCGACCAGGACTCAGCAGTCCTGGTCGATCGTGGTGAATCTGCAAATTATTTTTAATAGTCGTATGCCAGTCAGGCGAGTCTGCACGAGTCGTATTGAAGTCAGCGGCGGATACGACTGTTTTGAAAATTTCAAAACAGTCGTAGTAAGAATAATTGAACATAATAACTGAAAGATATGTGTTGGTAGTGTTTTGATTAATCATCTCCGTCATATACTTTCTCAACTTTGTATTTGGCTGCTGTGAGTATTAATGGGTCAAGTCTCTAGTCGAAATACATCTGGCAGAATTGGGGGTTGCCTCGAGAGCCAAGTGGTCTAAGGTATTGCACGCCTGATGTCAGCTTTCTCTCACCACTACAAACATTCACAAGTTGCAATCAAGACCTCTACATGTGAAACTGTTGCTTGCAAGAGGCATGAGAATAGTGGCTTGAATTTTCTTTAAACCTCAAAGTTCATAACCCATTAATGCTCGCATTGGCCAAAAGCGGATTGACAATTTTGATGACATCTCTCAAGCAATAGTTTAATTGGGAAACAATTTGAGGGAGAAGTACTACTTAGAACACAACCAAAACGTTCCTTCAGATATTTTGTAAGATAACTGTTATTGTCAAAAGTATCTTGGAATCAGGGGAAGTTTCAGGAGGAACTCTTAAGCATTGATGGGTTAAGTATTGCTTTATAACTTTTTGAGTGGTTATTCTTTTCGGACTTAAACGCATTTTGTGACATTTATAAATGATATGCAGCATAACTAACAGTTTTACTTTATGTAGCAACTCTTTATACCCGTAAATGTATAGTCAAGATTCAGTCATGAGTGAAAAAAGTGACGTAAAACGAAACTAAATTCATATTCGGTCAGATCTCAAATTCTGATACACAAACAGAAGTGTGTCGTCTACTTGTGGATTTGCAAATCTGATGAGATGAAGAGCGTGAGAAGGATCGTGAAAGCCTTATTTTCATTGCTTGCAAATCAATGGATTCTTCGTTTTTATTGCTTACTTATCAATCAACCCTTTCTATGACTTATGAAAGCAGAGAGACATACAGCGCACCCTGGCGGTCAATGGCAGAGGTTAATTACTCCGTCAAGCGATAGATGGCGAGGCTAACGAGATGTTAATTGGCGCCATCTGTCGAGCACTGCATGAGGTCACACCTCCGTATTATGATAATCACACACACCAATCAATTCATTCGGGTGATAGTTTTATTGAAAAGTTAATCAACAACTTTGGATAAAGAGGACTGTGGATTTAGAATTTCGTTCATCGACACCTTTTCTGTCACGTAAAGGATAATTCGTGACCAGTCAGCTGAAAACCGTGGAGAAAACTGAGTACCCGGGGAAACCACCAACTATCCCTAGGTCACTAGCAATTTTCTCAGATACACCGAGTAAAACTCAAGCACGGTAGAGAGGCGAGACGTCCCTACTCTGATTTGAGAAGTACTAAAACCATTCATTAACCCGTGTAATACGCACCTGTCATTCTTCAATCCAGAAATATTTTCAATTATCAGAATTGCATTTTGCATTACCATCGATCAATTAGGTCATATCGTACTGACTTTTAATTTAACTAGCCTGATTCATTTCCGAGAATAACTTTTTAATTCAAAAGGAGTGTCTAGCCTGATCGACTCACTAAATAGATGGGCAGTTTGATTCGAACGACTTTTCTAGCCTGATTGACTTCCGAGAAGAACACTTTTAAATATCAAATTTTCGGGTTGGGCTACCCCAACGGCAGAACGGTCAGGTACTATGCTCAGCCATTGCCCTCCGTGTCTAAAAATTTGAAGGAGAGTTGTAGGTTAAGCACTGATTGAAATTATTCCTTCCTATCTTCCAAATCTTACCAACCAACTTCTCTCGGACAGATTGTGATGGTCAGTTCTGTTCTAGTTTCGCGAGCTTTCCTATCCATTGTTTAATTTTTTTGGAGATATCCTATGAGAAAATACAGAAGCAAAGTTACCTATAAACTACCTACACGACGTATGTTCCTTAGATGAGAGGCAGTCATTTTTCTATGAAATATTTCTCATAAAAAACTCCATTTACAATGATAAACTTATTAAATGTATGTCAGAGGAGTGGAGGGGTTGTCCTCATGGCTGAGTGGACTAATGTCTCTTGCACCGATTGCTCGATGTGACTCAACATGCAGAAAGTTGTGGGCTGATGTTCCACTGACGGTAGGTGAGGAAGTTTCCAGTGACTTGCTATTGGCTGGTTTTTTGGGTACTTCGCTTTCCAACTTGAGTGTGGTAAGAAAGTTGCAGGTTGTAGGAATTAATCGCCGGAGGTAGGTGATTGTGACAGTACCAGTGACCGACCCAGTCAGCAGCCAAAACCGAGCCCGTGATCAATTCCCATTATATCACATGTTTTGGTCATGCTTTTTATTTTAAATGAAGATCTAAGCTATGAGCAGATTGTTGCAACGTTCTCGATGGTGCAACAATCAGGCAAGGTGTAATATCATGTGCTACAAATACTGCCAACAATCATACCGAACAACAATCATTTCCTTGTCAAACAATCTCTGACGTCAGCGCGGATGACGTCATAGCACGGCCACAATGGGTGTGACGTCATCTCCATAGCGACGGGCAGTTGCCAACACTCACTGTTAGCATTGACAGACACGTTCTGCGTGATTGTGATTTTGGCGATTTTTGCGTGATTTGAATTGCATATCCGACACAGAAATGGGTTGTAAAAACTCCAAAGTGACACCCCTAAAAACACCCACACCGCCCCCTGATTTTCGCAGGTTATCTGAGAGGCGTAGTGGCAGATTCAGCCGCGTGCATGAACCACGGTATATGGCACGGGTGGCGGAGGATATGAGGGTGTTTGATTTGGAAGGGTTCGACGACAGCATCTCCGCTATGAATATAAGACACCGACACCGACGTGGACAGAACCCCATTGACGAGACACGATGGGGCACACAGAACCATAGACCATCGGTTCCTAGGGTAAAAATGATAAATCTTAACAATATTTCAAATCGTGCTTGATTGTAATTTGCTTTGTTTTCGCGCTGCTGAAAGAAGCAAATATAAACGTGAACGAATATATATGGCAGAAAGCCACGCTCATTTCAATGCAAAATGTTTGTATGTGTTCATATTTGGCGTAGTTCTCGGCATCGTAAAATTCGCAAACATAATACCGTGCAAACCCTTTTTGCACCCAAAGCCAATGAATTTGGAGGCACAATTTCGAATGTGTATATAGAGCGGTTTCAGAAATGAATGAAATAATGACATGGTAGATATTATTGTTCATGAACGGAAATATCAAGATTTCATCCGACCAAGTGCATGTAGAATCGTGAATAAGCGAAATGATTCGCAATAAGTTCGTATTTAAACAAGCCTATGTCTAATATAGATGTGGCTGAAGAAAACATCTAATCCGATGTGCCTTTGACAATAATTACCAATTTATGTATTAAGTATGACACAACATCAAGGTTCAGTGAAATAAATAAAATAGGTCTTTTTAGCGGGTTGTTAAATGTTAACTCTTTCAGTGCTAAGGCTACTTTCGTCCATAGCACAAGGGCGCAGATATATTTGGAAACCGTCTAAACCCTAGCCTGTCATGTTGGTATTCATTGTAAAGCTCTCACTGAGTACTCTCAGATGAGTACTCAAGTGTCAGGGTTTCAGTCATTTCTCAGGTTTCTTGCATAATTTTGTATTGGCCAAATTAGTCAACAGCAGTATAAGGGTTAAGATCTGGATTAGTAAATATCGGTAAATTCCGATGTGCTCAATTGTTGATGATTCGTTCTCAATATGTGTCATTAAGTCATTAATATGATAATATTTCTTGGTCGAATGTAGAGAAGGCATGCCACCATCTGTTTGCTAACGATGTTCTTTATGTGTGAAGAAATGCAATATATGGCATAGACAGAATTTTGACTTTTTGCTTTCTCATTGTACTTTACAAAGAGTTGCCATATAACTACTTATACTTTATTTGGATTCTGTTTGTATATATTTATATTTTGTTTGTGATTGTTCTGCGTTGTGCAGTATGATTTTGTAAAGATGGACTTCACACAAATAATCATACGACTACTGCTTATATTTTGTAATGAGACATTGATTGTCGAAAATCAACATGGCTGTTAAGGACAAAACGGTGTTTGTCTTACAAGTGTATACAAAAATGGCCAGGCCTTGAGAGAATTGTCGAAAAAAACACCGAATCTTCAAAACAGCAAACGCATAATTTTCTGAAAGGGATGGGCACCTTGTTCGTTTTTTAACCCTTGTGCTGCTGGTGGCTAATTTTGGCCCATATAAAATTATGCAAAAAATGGAAAATGACTGAAACCCTAGCACATGGGTACTCATATGAGAGTACTCAGTGATAGCTATCCAATGACTACCAAAATGACAGGGTTTAGATGGTTTTCATTTTTTTGCGCCGTTGTGCTTTGGAAGAAAGTAGCCTCAGCATATTGGAAGGGTTAGCAGACATGGTAATGCTTGCTAACTCAACTCATTCATATGAGTCTCTCTGACCCAAAGTTGGCTGCCCGTTTTTTCCTCTTTTTGTTTCATGCATTTCGTATTTCCTAATTCCTAAATTGGCAAACCTCTCAGGTTCACTGTGCCCTTTATCAGTATACCTACTCTCTATCGCAACTCCGTAAAATGTTGATTTTGCTCTGTAGGTCCCCTTGAAATGATTGCCCATTACAAACAGTAAAAAAGTGAGCGATCTCTATTGGAATTCTACCATGGACACCTAAGATGAGCAAATTAGATCTTTATTCACTGAAACGCCAATTTGCTACTATATTTTAACTGCGCATTAGAACCTCAATAAGCTGTTAATCCTTAGAACAGTATACTGTACTATACATGTAGGTGTATTGAAGGTATTACAATTATGATTTTGCATTTATTTTTCTCTCTTTCAGCATACCAGAGGAACACCAGCGCCTCTGCCAAGGGCTCTCTGCTACTCCCCAGCCAGTTCCCCAGAGGACTACCCCGCGAGTTCCCCAGAGGACTACCCGGCGAGTTCCCCAGAGGACTCCATTGCGAGTTCCTTTTGGGGATCGCCTAGAAGCTCTCCTTTGAGCTCCCCTGAACCCGGCTACGCATCACCCGATCAGACGGGCGCTGTACCACCGCGCAGCAGCACCCCGCACCCCACCATGCCCGGGGTGAAGTGGTTCCCACCCCGACAGGAGGGTTCCGAGATGACTCGGCTTCCGGCTGACATCACCAGAGTGCTAGCGCCACGCCCATCACGTGCGACCACCACCGCTGATGAGGATGACGAACCGTCCATCACCGAGCTCTGTGTAAGTTTCTCATATTTGTTTTAATATATCGAACAAACCCAACAAAATAAAAAATATCAAAGTTTTCGTGGATCATATCAAACCACTGCCGGGCGCTGATTCGGGGAAAAAGACCGTCTGCTCTCCGCATTAACTGGTTAAGAAGGCCGATTAATGTGTTTTGTATTTTCTTTTCGAAAAGTTTATGAAGGGAGAAAATGTAAATTAATTCTTAGTACAATCGTGCATGATGACTCGTGTAGTTGTTTTCTTTCCCGTGTAACTTTGGCAATGGGGTTTTCACGTTGTTGACATTGATGTTTCCCACAATCTTAACGGCCTGCCGTGATGGCCGTGTGGGTATGGTGGTGCCTCTGACTGCTAACTGTCTCTCACCATCGCCTAGGCTCAAATCCCCCTTGGGGCGTGTGAGATGGCAACTTGGGTTAGGCGGTGTTTTTCGCCGGGTACTCCGGATTCCTCCACCAGGTACAACTGGCTAGTCACGACTTAGCCGCAATATGGCAGAAAAAGTGACGAAAAATTAGTGCACTATTATATTACATTACCTTACATTAACAACGCATATTCTTCTTTCATGTGTTGTAGATCCGGAACCAGAACATGAGGCGAGCCCAGCTGTTCCAGGCCACCTCTGCTGGATCCGCTGCCAACTGGACTGGGGCTAGTAGCACTGCAGGTAGATGCACTAACTTTCTCACAACTTTTTTTCTGACAAATTATTTTTTCTTAGACTCATTAACACCTTGAAGAGACTTGTTTCAAAAGTATGAAAAATGGTCGAGCCAAAGGACGAAGATATCCAAAGTGAAATGGTTGAGCTTATGAGGAAGCCCGAAATACATAATCTTCGGAAATTTGTGTGTGGGTGCATTTAAGATGTAATACTAAGTATGCGGCACTGTTGGAACAAAACTGACCAGAAATCGCAATCACGTGCACTGTCTGTAATCATTTGGGTTGGGCGGCAACCCGCTATTGTAGGGTCAGTAAATATTAAATAGGCACACACACTCGTTCTCAAGACAAAGGACTAAGATGTCCAAAGTCAAATTAGTGAGCCCAAAAGATATATTCTTGGGGAACGTGCGATTATGCATAAAAATGTGTAATATGCAGTCTTGCTGGGGATTGTCTATATTATGTACCCTTTGCAATTTACCTATCTGATTTTGTAGTATTGGGACAGGAAAAATATATTTGAATGGTGCTGAACGTCCGCTGGTGCATATGACTTAATACTTGACCTATGTTAGATCAGTAAAAAGGTCATGGGTTTAGGAGAAATTGTCCCATGTATTAATTATATCATCCCTATTTTCAGGAAATGGCACCAACATCCGGGCACCCACCAGACGACAGGTTGCGTGGGCGGAGCTTCCTAACATCTCTGACTAGTAGGACGGACCTGGATCTAAACCCCCACAATGGACGCCGACCTGAGGATATTGCCAAAAAAAAGAAATTTCTTAACTGGATAGTACTATGGGAGCCTCCCTTGTTCATTTTCATGGGCATTGATGTCATAGTCATCTTTCTTGACAACGGGAGGAAGTTTATACATCTCCTTGACAACGGGAGGGGCAGGGTCCACCAAGCGCAGCACGTGACGTCACACGTGATGGCTCCTTGACGCCCACGCACGTGCACGGCTGAGAGGGTTTCACGTGTGGTTGCAACTTCACAGGACTACATGTGCATAGAACACTGAAAAAACTGTTTATGTTTGAACACTTCGATCATTTCTCATGTTTTGTTCGGTATGATAAATAAGATATGCCATCCATGTGGCATAGCATGATGAAGTAGCCCTCTAAATGTGTGATTATTTTGTAAGAAAGATTAACTTTCGATGTGAAATGAGAAATATGAAAAGTGTTTGTATCAAACATTGATGATCATAATGTACATACTTGATACTGTTCAATATAATTTGGGAATACAATTGTTTTAGTTTGAAATTTTGTCTTGTTATTCCTTGTAAGCAATACCATTGCCCTTTAGGTATGAACTTTATAGATAACAATTACATATTGTCAGCAATGATATCCTGGGTCTGATTATTGAGTTTAAATAGATCATGACCCTCTAACGAATTCAATATCGTTAACATCTGTTCAAGAAATACCATTTAGATATTTTGCGATCACCGCTGATTTTAGATTTTTTTAATCTACAGAATTATCAATCTACACGGCATAACTCTGTGATATTAGTATCTAATTCCTTTGTCCTACCAGAGAAAAAGTAAATGACATTTAGGCAAAAAGGGCGTGGATAAGTGACTGCGATTTATGACAGAAAGTGGAGGATTTAAATTAATTAAGAAACGGTGATGGCAAATTGTTAACGCTTCCAATGCTGAGGCTACCTTCGTCCAAAGCACAAGGACACAAACATGTTTTAAAATAAGAACCCTATCATAATGGTATTTATTGGATAGCTCTTGCTCTTGTTTTTGCTCTCTCAGATGAGTACCCATGTGCCAAGGTTTCGGTCATTTTCCAGTTTTTTGCATATTTTTGTATTGAACAAATTAGCCAACAGCAGCATAGGTGTTAATATCAAGAGCGGTAGTAACCACGAACCAAACTCCATTTGCAAAAATCAACTGAAAGGCAGTGATTAGACCAGGTTGTATTACAATATTATTGCAAATGGGAAAATGCATGATGATATAAAAGTAAAAGAAGCAGAAACGGGAACTCAGACGAAGTCCATACGGTCTAAGATGAATCCGTTTGATTTTTTGATAATTGGTTTTAAGCAAAACTTAATAAAAGCAACAGCATATTGAATTATAAAGTGGTTTCATCGAACTACACCCACAACTGATTGAGGACTTTGTAAATTTGTCCTTAATATTTTGAAAGTAACTGTCTAAATCTTCAAAATGCCATAAACCACTTTGCAATTATGGGTTAAGCATTCTCTCACTCATATAAAGATATAGTAAACTAAAACAAGCGTCTTACCTGGCGGAAGTAGATTTTAGAACATTAAAAGATAGCTTGTCGGGTCTCCTCAAATGTACCTCCTACCGTCGCCGTCTTGACTTCCAACTACACACAACGTCAGCCACGTGTTTAGCAGACTGCTATCTCCAATATTCAACTCCAGTCTCCCGCGCAATGATTCGGTCCGTTTACTATTGCTGCCTTAGATACTAGTATCTCTGCCGCTATAGAGACTTAACACAGGTCGTGTGAATTTGTTCTATAACAGCATATCCTGATCTTAAATTTACTAAGCAAATAAAAGTCAAAGTGGATATTTCGCTATTAAGTAAAATGGCTTTATCTACGACGTTTATGACATTTCTGGTAATAATTCTGTAGAACTATTTTTTGATAGCTCAAGAGGAAAAGCGGTGAATTGCGCTAAATTGACCAATCAGGCAACGCTTCCATGAAGCTGCCATTCTTGATGGCAAATAATACTAGCTACGTAAGTTGAGCGTGCATCGCACATTTTTGCAGTGATAAACAGTATAATTTGCCTTCCTTCCACAGGGACGGATCCATGATATCCATGTAAAGGGTCCTTTTTACCGAACGGTACATCAACCCAATTGGTTTTTAAGCAAATTCAAATAAAGCAACATTAATAAGGGAGAAAATCAGCATTTTAGGTTAAAAAGTGCCAGTGGTTTAGTCGAATCCTTTGAACTACGCATATTTTGCAATGATAGAAAGTTAAGCCCATTAATCCTCACGGCGGCCATAACAGCCTGTCAATGTTGATGAAATCTTTAGGATGAAGCAGAGTGGGTAAGATATTTGAATGAGAAATGTAATGCAGAGCACTAAAACAACTTCTTTTTTGTAAAATGTTTCTAAATTTTAAAGTTATTGTCAAAAGTATCACAGGTCAAAAAGACAATAGAGGAACTCTTCAGCATAAATAGGTTAATTCGCGTGCCTAAGTACATGTGACCGATCAATGTTTGCTGAGTTCACACTTGGAGCGCACGCAAAGCCTGACTCATAAGGAAATATCTAGACAGAGCAATATGTAGAGAAATAACGATTGCAAGTGAGTGTCACTTTATGGTTTAACAATACCTCTTCAGTTTCCTCTCACATGTATTGCTATATTAGAGGGGGGAGGGGGGATGATGGTTAACCCATTAATACTTAAACATTACTCAATAAATTGTTGTCTGGGTCTTTGACTATTTTGACAATAATTTGGAAATGGATAATGAATTTACAAAATATTTGAAAAAGAGTTGTTGGTAATGATATGGTATACATTTCTCCTTCAAATATTTTCATAAATTTGTTTTTGCCAGAGAGATTTCATCAGAATTGTCAGGCTGCGCTTGGCCGCTGCAAGCGTTGATGGGTTAAAGCTTGTCAGGAATTCGCCAGGCAAACCATGCTCGGCTGGGAATTTGATAATGTATCGGAGAAGTGGTGTGAAGTCTCGTTTGTCGTTCCTATTTCTGCCTTTGTAAGGCACATACTGATTAGCCATTGGTGTTATGAATTTTTATATTGGAAACGGGTGTACCGGGGAATATCTTTCATGCACGTTTTTGAAAAACGATATGGTCATTTCCTCTGAACCCTTTTCGAGTTGAATTGCTGGATGTAACCTATTATTACCTATGGGTGTTTCCGAGGTACCTTTTATTGTGTGTGAGCGAGTGTGTGTATGAGGTTATATGTATAAAGAAGAAAATGTCAAGAATTTGGTATATCAATGTCCACCACTGGAGGACGAGGGGAAAGAAATGTCTAGCGACAGAGTAGGAATTGAGGGTTGCAGTGGTATTGTTTTCGTGATGCAAATATGAAGAGCTTTCCATCACTTTTAGGAGCATGGGGTCTTGATGTTATGCATATTAATATGGATAAGGTATGCCGGATCGCAGGCAGCCACATCAGTTTAATGTACAGTGATGAGATTTAATTCCTGCAATTAATGCGTGGGCAGCTCGTGCATAATACACGACCACACGCCCGGTTGCCACCTAGTTTCCTGGGCATAGATACATGGATGATCCCGCAACTGATTATGTAGCTTTGAATCAAAAGCTATGCGGGTCATTGATGTGCTTGACTTATTGTTTGATATGCTATTCATGAGTGTCTGTACATCCAGGCACGGGCAGATGTCCGGTCGATTGGTGCAGGAATTAAATGTCTGTACTGTATATTGCAAATACTAGTATGGGAGAGGGTCCAAGTTAATTGATCAATGAAGCGACACATGACTTGGTCCTACAGGTTAAGAATGTGTCCATATAAATGATTTGTTCATTTAACTAGTTTATGTGTTACAATAACCCTTCATCGATTGTTGTTAATTACTGTTCTGTTCTTGTGAAACTTCTATATGGTATCATCTTTTGTAATTATTCTTTGTGTGAATATTTTTAAGCTTTTATGGTGTTAACTTCAAATCAATCGAGATACATACTCCGTATATATACTAGTAGTGACTTCATTCATAAAGGCAGGGTAACATTAATATCACATCTAAAACTGGGAATATTTCCATTACAAGTGAACATTTTAAAGTAGACTCATTCAGTCCCCACCGAATACTTTCTAAAGTGTATACTGAATGTATATTCATTCTGTTTATTTCGTCTTGTAAAAATGATAATTATGAAGGTTTGTCCTGAGGGTTAACATACATCTATCGGTAGAAATGACCCTAAAGCAATTTTTACATCGTTTTTCTTGCAATGCAAATCAGTTAAGAAAAAGTCCTATAAATTCGCCTCTGGATTGTGCCGTAGACTTAAAAAAAATTGAGCATTTTTTTCCTATATCAAACCGAAGTTGTGAGTTCTGCAAGCTGTACATGAGAGGTTCATTTACACAAATATTTGACTGATATGATGGATGCCGGTAAGTTCGTGCAAATCCTTACTTGACTAATCATGACGAAATCCCTTTGTGCCTGGGACTTTAATCACTTTTTCGTGTTTTCCGTTTATTGGATATGTTGATGTATGATAACATAGTATTGTGCTATTTCTCAGCTTGCCCAATGGTAAAGCAAGTATTAAGGAGAGACCCTGCAAATATATGGCTTCCGCTTAATATCTGTTTAACCTATTCACACCCAAATTCGTCTGATACTTTCACAGTTTTAACAGAAACTTGGAAATACAGCATAAGTTCGCAAAATAGTTGAAGGATAGTTGTAGATTAGATTCTGATTATCATTTCCACTTGCTTTGGCCACTCTAATGGTGTCGCAGCTTCACAACATTAGTATTCCGCTATTTCCTTATGTCCTCTCTAGTGAAGCATAGCGATAGTCTTTTTTGATAAAATGCAATTTCGAAAAGTAGATTTGGTCAAGTTTTCGGCATTTTGGTAATTTACACATGCGCATCGCCTACATCAAAATTTAATCTTTTATTCCAACTAAACACATCCTAGTACACAATTTACACTCGTCTCACGGAGAATTGAATAAATGCTTATATCTTAATCCAGGGGGAACCTCTGAACTTAGACAAGCAATACAGGGAATGGACTTGTGAGAATTACCTTGTGGACTTACAATTTCGATAAGCGTCACTTTTTATGCTCAATCGAAAATGGCCACTGTACTTAGAATTTTAAATTTTGTTTATTGTCAAATTTAAGCCATTTTGTGGCTAATTCGTGACTAGCCAGTTGTAGATGATGGAGGAAACCGGAGTACCCGGCGAAAAACACCTCCTAACCCCAAGTCTCCGGCAACTTTCGCAGGCCGGGATATAAACCCAGGCTTTATACTTGGTGGAGGTTACCATGCATGTAGTAATCAGAGGGAACCACCGCCTAACCCTAAATCACCGGTAACTTTCCGATATGCCCCGACCGTGATTCAAACCAAGGCAGCAAGCAGTCAGTGGCAAAACATTAAACATCTTAATTATCAGGGCAAGCCTGTTACCTATGTCTAAATCATACATGACTAAATCTTGATTACTGTATAGGGCTTTAATTTGGAGTGCTAAAAATTTCACTTTACAGCCCTGCTGGAGGGTATTTGTGTAACTTTAAATTCGCGCATTCAAGCACTCAAACTATATATTCATTACTTTGTAGTTATTTGTTTGAAAAATGTTGTTTTGGCGCTATCGTTGGGAGCGTGAAAATAGCGAAAATTAAATGCCTGTAAAAATACCACTTATTCAGTAATAGCAAGTTGATAATGAAAGGAAGGACATAGGAAAACCTAAAGAAGACCTCCAACTAGCCCCAATAACGAAGTTAAACTCTCTGTGCTACACATGTGCAATTAAGTGAGACTATTCGGTAAAATTAGTAAACAATATGTTTACAGAACAAATAAAAAAGACATTTGAAGTTATGCTCGTTTTTTTCTTATCTTTATTCTTAAAGTTAAGGTTACAATGCATGTGAACGTTGTGTATTTGCCAGCAATTGCGTGTACAGTTATTGTAAAAAGACCGAATTTAAAAAGATACCACCTGTTCTCTCTGTAATCCCAGAAAAAAGCATAGTTTCTTTCATTTTTGAAAGAAGAGCCATCTTATACGTTTGAAAATAACTTTGGAATGACGCATAAATTCACGAAATATTTGAAGGAGAGTTGTAGATAGAGTTCTGATGAACAACTCTCCTTCAAATATTTTTTAAATATTGCTTTTGTTAAAGAAATATCAGCCAAACGGCCATGCGTATTTCCCACTATGGACATGAATGGGTTAAGACATAGCAGTTACCCAATTATCTTCCATCCAATAAAACATCAACATGGCAGGCAATTCTAGAAACTACAACATAAGTCAAGAAGGAGGCAAGTTTTATCATTGCACAATACAGTACGACAGCTTGTAAGATATAAAGGTCTGGTACTATGACAACGACGAATAGTAAACTCGTCATGGAAATATCTTCTACGAAAGAGCATGCGTGACAGGCAGAAATAAACCGTCCAAAATGTATTGGAATATTTCAAATTTTTTTCTCTGACGTCTTCCAAAATATGTTGGAGAAGAATGTGATTTTCTTCTGACGTTTTCGGAAAAAAGTGTTGGATAAAAATTCACTTTTTTCTGCTTGTCACATATGCTCCTTACGTAGTCATCTATCAGACTACATTTAGTGGGATATAAATATGATAAATAAAGAAAAGTTATATCCATAATATAATCAATATAAAACACTTCTCCGACGATGAACCACCGAGTTATTAATCTTTACTTTTTGTCAACTGTGGCAAATCATTTCTCTCTCCCTATTTTCCCTTCTCGTGCTTTAAATCCAAGTCGTTATAAACTACAAACAGACCATTTATTTCGATGAATGTATGATAGATATACTATTTGCACTTTGCTAAAAGTCTTAAACTGATGAATGTCTTTAACCCATTAATGCTCACAGCGGCAAAAAGCACCCTGATAATTTTGAAGAATCTTTCAGACAAAATCGAAGTATAGAATATGTCTGGCAGAATGCTCATCAGATCTCTATACCGAAAGCTCTCCTTCAAATATTTTGTAATGTGATTCTCAATTCCAGATTTATTGACAGAAGTATCATAGATCCAGACGAAAAACTTCCAGAGGAACTCTTAAGCATTAATGGGTTAATTAAATTCATAAACGTGAATATTCTTTACAATGGGTAAAAAAATACATACCAATTGGTGAAATCATGTCGAAAAACTACAAAGGTTGATAGATCTTTTAATTGCTACATTTCCATATTATGACTTAAACCAACATCACCATTCAGGAATAAATATCAATCAATCTGTGCATATATTTACAAAGTGTGCTGGAAGAAAAAAGAAGTTTAAAATGATTCCTATTCTAATTACACAAAACATGTCGTATTGAAATGTCATATCGTCATTGTTTACCATATCCTCATTTCCTACTCAGTTTCATTCAATACCTTATTCATTTGATTGACATATGACCAGTATCATATTCATTTTGAATATCACTTGAAACCTCAGCAACAACAGGGATAATCCGAAGATGCAACGGGCGCCTCAACCAAGCCCGTCAAACCCAGACCTACATATCTGAAAGAGTTTTCAATTCTATTAAAAGTGTTGTTGTTTTTGTTATTTTGCGCGATTTGTCCTGGATCCACCCATGGAATGATGACGTAGTACGCAAATTATATGGGTGGAATGATGACGTAGTACGCTAATTATAACTCAACGTGTCAAAAAAAGGATAACCCTTCAGAATATCAAATTGTCCGCCCCTAGATTTATTAAAATGATACGTTGGCCAGGGAAGTTGAGAACGAGAAACTTCGTGCAGCCAGGAACTTTTTGGATATCATTTCCTCATACTGCATTCATGATCAAACATGTCACATTATTAAATGTCGATCCTCCAAAGGTGAACGAATTCCTCGTAGTCAAGCTGTCCGTCGCCATTGGTGTCATGTGTCTGTACAAGAGCCTCGACCTCGTGCTCCGGAAATCCCCATTTGCGCATGACCTGTTTGGCCTCGCTCATTTCTATGTATCCGTTTCCGTCGATATCAATTTGCTTGAAAGCGTCATGGATTTGCTTTTTCCTGTAGAAGAAATTGAATTGAAAAAGAGTTGAGTTTTCATCTGAAAGGATAGAGCCAGTGTAAGTATATACAACAGAAACTTCATTCCCGTGCCAGATCCCGGTCGTTAATTTTCACCCCCGGTCCGGATATCATGATCATCCGATGTCATTGAGGAGGAAACCTATCTCTTATGTCTCAGATTTGTATTTCTTGATTATCAAAACCGATGGAATGATATTCATACAAATAAAGAACACTTTCCTTTTAAGGAAATTAAGTTTCCTTTAAAAGAATATAGAGGTTCTCTTACGAGTGAGATATGGGAATAACGTTCTGACACGAGGTGTATTATTTTCCACTTGGTGGGCAAGCCTCGTTGAGTGACGACGAACGTCAATATTAGAACACCGAAAGATGGAATGTGAATTTTGACCCAATTGAATGAATCATATTCGTTACATTTGTTACTGAGGTGCTACCCGAAGAAAACACCCTCTCTACCCCTTCAGTACAAAACAGAGATATCATTTCCGAGCTTTGTCGAGCGTTACAGGAATGAACTCGCTTAAGGAATGCACTTCTTGACAATAAATCTAGGCTATTGGAGTAAATAAAATACTTCATCATGGATATTATATACAGTTCATAATTACTGGCTGATAGTACGCTCATGACAGAAAACTTAACAATTTGATTTTTTATGAACGAATAGATATTAAAATAACTTGCTGCGCCAACGGCTTTAGAATCAGCCATTTATATGCATAAATTCATGTTTATATAAGTAATACTAGTTAATTTGATGATATTGTCAACTATTTCCAAATAAAATATCACTAAAACGAACTAGAACCGACATAATAAAGGGTAACTCAATATTTGGCAAATTTTCTTGGTTAGCAAGTTCTAGCTTAGACAGGTCTAAATATTGACTAAGTAGAGACACAAAATTTTCAGAAGCCAATAATTCAAATCGTACACACAATAAAATGAACAAACGTTTTATTATTATTTGCAAAACTTAATGCTGTAGTCGTTGTTTAAACTATCAATTCTTTTTTGTTCATGAGTAATGAGAAAATATCGAAGCATAGTTATGAACTTTAATTCATTCTTGCCTCGAGATCTACTAGTATTTGACAAGTGTCATCTGGACCTGTCATACGTTTGAAAATATCATCAAAATGAAACATTCATTTGAGAACTATTTGAAGAAGAGTTAAAGATAAAATTTTAATGAACAAATCTCCTTCAAATATCTTCCAACCATTGCTTTTATTAGAGAGATATCATCAGAATAGTCAGGCGTTTTTGCTGCTACAGTTATGAATGGTTTAACAAAACACTAATACTTACAGGTCCTCCACCTTTGTATAAAATTTGGCGAATTCCTCTATACTGAGTCGGTTGTCGTGGTTTTTATCATATTTGTGTAGCTGCAAAAACAAAACAGTTAATTTGATCCTGTTCGTTCGTACTAATTCGGGTGTAAACATTTTCATTGTGGTAACATTATGATTTTTTCTTTAACATTTTGGGTGACAACAAAAATTAAAAAGATTTCCTTTCAACATTGACAAAATCTTTTCAAAATTAATCCACTAGCCTTATGGTGGTAAATTTTAGAAATACCTACATGTACATAACTAATGAATAACGTTATCCCATTTTTACACCTACAAAGTCAGATTAAAATTCAAGTGGCATATTCAAATATAAATCGCTCTGCAGGTGGCGGCACTCTACTCAAACTTAAGCATGAAAACCCCCTTTAAAATGATCATTCATTAATGCAAAGTTAAACAAAAAACTAAGATCAGAATTTGTTGATGATTATTGTCCGTGACCTGCCTGCCTGTCTGTCAGGACGAATATTTTGGTATCTGACACAGACGCTAGAGGGGGTAGTGCATCGTTCAGGTTTTGATTGCATTTGGAAAAGAGGTTGTCCTGCGGCTCGGAGCCATATTCATACATTTTGCACGTACGATTCAAAGAGAGAAGTGGCATACC
Source organism: Maea johnstoni (assembly GCA_963942565.1). NCBI lineage: Eukaryota > Metazoa > Annelida > Polychaeta > Spionida > Magelonidae > Maea > Maea johnstoni. The sequence continues at coordinate 34,446,098 of OZ012696.1, forward strand.
TGTCAACTCTACTGATTTGAGCAGTACTCTAATGATTTCAGTCCCCAACAATTTACGTCTACGGATTGAGCACCTGATTTGAAAATCTACTGATTACGTATTGATTTTACTGACTCTGAAAAAATATCCATTTATAATTGTAGCGCTCATAGACGGCCACATTATTATGGTAATATACATGAACTTCGACCAGAACAAACAATATAACCATATTGTTCCATATTGTTCTTCAAACAATATAACCATGCAACTTTATTTACGTGTCATTAGCAATGTTTAAGTATGCTTAGTGTTAACGTTTTTGTATAACATCCACGCAAAACCTCCGAAGAACTTACCAAGGCTTCTGTCTTCTTTTCTGGAAAACCCAACTCTTTAGAGAGAATTCTGTGTGCGTCGATAGCTGTTACGTAACCGGTGTTATTCTTATCGAATTCCATAAACTTTTCCCTTATTTTTGCTTTTCTGAAAACAAACAAAAAAGGATGATTCTGCAATTGCATTGCGTCGCAATGGCCTTTGCTAGACAGTGTCGCCATCTATGTTTCAATGCCATCACTATAGTTGCTCACTTTGTTATAAATTCTGGAAGTTGATGAGAGAGCAAAGGCAGAGATTAATTCTCAATTCAAAAGTTAGTGTTCAAAAGTATCTTTGTTCCAGACGACAATATCTGGAAGAAATGGGTAAAATATGTGATGGGAACGATAGGCATACGAATCAACTCTATGAAAGAAAACAATGTCATGCATAATCTATAGGAAAAGGTATAACGGTAAACAAATGACTTGCTTTTAATCTTAAAGAAATCACGAAAGAAATGTTTGACTTACTTGTGATCTTTTTTTGATATTTTTTCTTGCATCCTGAGTAAAAATTCCTCGAACGTTATTCCATCGCATTCATCAAGGTCCACCCGGCCGAATGTCTCCTGGAAAAAGAAAAAGTACTTCTCAATGTCTCCTTTTCTTGGAAGACAGATTTCCCGGGTTCTCATCTAAACCGGAGTAGCGAACCATTTGATATTCGGGGGGAGGGGGCTCTCTTTTACTAACCTGGTCAGATTATTTTCTTCTCTAGCACAGCCAGTAATTCTCAACTTTCAGGCCCAGATTATGTTTTTCTTGCCTTTCAAGGCCATAATGTTTTCTCTCGATTTTCAGGGTCAGAAATTCCTTTCCTAAAAAATGGATGCCCCCCCCCCCCCACACACACACCAGATATCAAATGTTCTGCCCCTAAGTAGAGATTTAAAGCTGACGTGACATGCCAATGTGAAATCAGGCATACCTCTAGATGCAAAACGCTCGCCCAATACCTTGAAATAAAACACGAGAGAGGCTCTTTCAAGACTCGGTCAATAACACCAGAGGCCGCACAATACAATACAATGCTTTCAGAAATATTTCTCTGGAAGTTATGGTTCCTAGGTGGTTAAAAATCCTCCTAAATATTTTTTGGGTATTGCTCATTTTGGTTGAGTTACATCCAGCACTTCAGTTGTAGGTGATCTCATGTGACATTTGTGGTCTTCTGGTTTATTTTTATCATTTACTTTCACATTTAAAATATCCATTGAATTCATAGCGATGATGAATCTTTTTTTTATTCTATTAAATTGAAGATGGTATATATTCATTCATTTTCTTTCGCATCACGTAGTTAAGATGGAAAGCGCTATTGCATGACAACACATACATTCTGATAAACATCGGATCTTAAAGTGTCTTATTATTACTTGCTTTGGATTGTCAAATCAGCAATCAGGGTTTGTACCATGTGACCGGTCATTAAATCCCCATAATGCCCTGTGACGCAGGGCATTAAATGTCACCTCATAATGCTCTCCAGAGCTAACTAGGTCAGTCAACCATATATATCACAATATGCTAATAATTAGACCACAAGAAACGTCTTATGCAGGGAAGCAATAATAAAAACCTTAATAACTGTTCACCAGGGTAGTATGTGTATTAAATGTACGCCTTCAGGCATCCTGGCCAGACCTCGGGCCTTCTGCCCTCGGTCTGGCCAGGATGCCTTCAGGCACACTTTAAATACACATACTGCCCTGGAGAACAGTCATTAAGGCTTTAATGAAGCACTGCTCGTTCTGGTTCCTTGTAGCACTTTCTAAAATTTGCAACTGGGTATCCTTCATTTGTATCCAGCGCATGCAAAATCAGCCATTCTAATATTTTGAATTCAAAAGTTGCTCAATTTTCTTCGCAAAAAAAAACTGCTGTTATCCGTTACTTTGGTCGTGCGAGATCTGCCGGATATTTGACTAGAGTTAAATTCAATATTAGCTTAGATGGATAAAAACATATGGATATGAAACCAGCCGGTCAACCTGAACAGGCTGGCAGCGGCGAATAGCCAAATTCTTTTATTCATCTTAGATAAAAACTAGCATCTATTTTGATTTTGAAAGATTCAGCCGCTGTCTTTCAGTATTGTACCAGAGAATTAGAAACTTCAGGTATAGTCAAATATATTCGAATGTTATACATACGTACCTTTCGGACAAATTTAATCCGTACTTACGGTTTTGTTCAGTTGGCTTTAAGGATCCTCTCCCGTACTTACCATAAGTTCCTCTTTTGTCATCTGATATCCCAACTCTTCACTAACTGTTTCTAATTCTTGCACGGTCACGATTCCATCATGATCTAAATCGAAGCATTCGAATTTTCTCCGATACCGTTCGATCTGCTTCGGCGTCATACTGATCCCTGGGTAGTCCGTGGACGCCATCTGCCTGGCTTCTCTGAAAGAACACGGACCATACAGTTTTCTATGCTGAATAAAGAGGGCACCACTTACCGCAACTACGTCAACAGACATACAGTATCCGAGGCGGTTGCTGACGGTCATCAGTTCCTCGTACGTGACGATGCCATCCTCATCCAGATCAAACGAATCGAAAGTATCCCGAAAATGCTCGATCAGTTCGTCAGAGAGCTCGACGCCAGGGTAATCCTCAGACATTGTGGCGCCACCTGTCGGGAGGGGAGAAAACTAGGAGTTGGTTTTGGGGGAGGGAAGATTTGACAAACGCATGTGAATGTTAGAGGAAGTGGAAAGAGGTTATTGGATTCCTCACCATGCAAGGGGGGGTGCAAACTACGCATGCTCAAGTATTGACCATAACACATCAATTTGTTGGTACCTGTTGTAAGATTATGATATACATTACCTATTGCTTTCATCTCCCTACTATCGTTAACAATTCTTGTAAAATACAGTTGACATTATTATCATGAACAGCCTTTGGCAAATTCTATCATTATGTTTTTGTTATATGTCTATAAAATCATGAATCTATATGCATAATGACACGACTATGGAGAAATAGAAATCCTGTTGCACATGTGTGCAATTTAAAAAAAAGTATTGACCATAACATAAAGAATAAATTCAAGGGTTAACACTAAGGCTTGTCCGATCGTCCGGTACATGTTAAAAATGGGCCGAGGAAAATGCATACTTATGAATACAAAGGCCAAGGAAATCATGAATGATGGCGGCGTCACTTACGTATTGAAATTCAGTTTGAATAGCATTTTAGTATTACTTTTTCGGTAAGCAATTCTATTGCGACAATTAAACTCCAAACGTCGCCTTTCAAAGGATAACTGAACATGAATACTTGAAGTCAAATCTTGTATATGAAAAGTCAACAATCGATTTATCATAGGACGTGGTAAAAAAATGAAGTAACCCATTCATTATTTAAAAATATATATTTGATTTTAACTAAAATTAGACATTATCTAGTTTTGTTGATGAATACTGGTCAATTGAAATGGTCCAATTCATTCCTGGTAGGTATCGGTTAATCGTTTTTTTTTCTTTTAGGCCTTAGTATTTTGTGATGACTCGATTCCTTAGTATTGACCATTTGAGACACATTCTTATGGGAAATGCATGCTGGTCCTTTTCAAGCTTGGCCTTGTAAATAGATGGGCTTTAAAAATAGCCTATCTAAACCTGTTTTGATACCTAGGTCCTAGGTGGGACATGAATGACTGAGATAGTACTGCTTTACGGCAACAACGTCGCATGATAAACATGCACAAGACAACTATTTTTCAAACCGTCGTTGTTGAGTGTTCTAGTCACATTTGTGAAAATATAAGAGATAGGTATGCAGCAAAATTAGTTTCAATAGAATCGATTTGACACCAAATGCTGTTCAGGAAAGTAATCCGAAAACGAAGTATTACTTTACGGATCCCGCATTTATTAAAAAAGAAAAAACAAACAATATACGGTACCAAACCTAGAACTAGCGAGCAAGTTGCACACACTCAACTACCACATGCTTATTTGATATCAATGGACAATAGAACATAGCAGTATATAGCCACATATATAACCTTGTTATATGATTATGCTATACTGTGAGGTATGTTTTGAGATGGGGCTTTTAACTAGGTTGCAGTAGTACTGATCCCCTTAAAGTACTAGTAATGGGTACCCAGGTCATTTCTGGGATGTTATACATCGAGTATTTGTAGATTAAAAACGCATAATAAAAGTGTAGTATTCCTAGTATTAAGCGAGATACAGAGCATAATTGCTCTGACACCCATAAAATACGCCGATGGCGGCAAAACTTGGCTGTGACGTCACGGGTGGCCTTCATGCAGGATGGCGTCAAATCATATCGCATGGAAATTACATATTGAGATATTGCTTTGGGCTGCTTCTTGGTCCAGGAGTGTCCAATTTCTACAACAGTTATATTGTTTTAAAGCATTAAAAGTGCTCTATTACTTGATAAGTTTTTGTGACGATTGGTCGCATAAAATAGCATTTGACAGCATTTTAGGGTAGTCCCTACATCACATGAAATTGCTTTATATAGGATAGGCCTAACGCAATTGTCTCCTAAGCTTGACAATAAGAACTGTTGCAGGTTAAGATACTTGTCAAACTAGTGGTTTTGTCAAATGTTGAATAAATGTACGTATTACGAATTTCCAAAAAAAATACACAACTATTCTTTACATGTCCGACTCTTAGCTGAATAGATTGACATTTGCGATTCCTTCTTTCACCTAAACTTAAGTCTGTCTGACCCAAGCTTAACCGAACGGTCTCTCCTCTTTGGTGTATATGCTATATAAACTTGATAAACCTCTTGGGAGCACTAAGTCGAGTTTTATAAACATATTTTCTGCCTCAACTCCGCAAAACGTAGATTTTGCCCATTATGTGCCCATGGAAATTACGCTCAAATGTGCAATGGGCCAATTTTACAATGGGATTCATGAGCAAATTCAACATTTTGTTGAGTTGAGTCATAAAAATATGTTTATATACATACATAAATGACTAAGTGTTTTTAGGAGGTTTGCCAAGTTTGGATGCCAGTGGCGAACACAAACTTTTTGTAACAAAACAAGGAAAAACGGGCAGTCAAGCTTGGGTCAGACAGACTATAGAATATGAATATGAATATGCTTTGTCATTGTTCATAAACAGTGACAAAGGACCACTTTTTGAAAAAAAATTAATGGCACTAAATGGCCTTCATTTATTCATTCATTCCCACCCAACCACGCCCTCAAAAATACGTTACAGTACTGAAATGTACTTGGAGCTTACTGTAGCTCTACATTTCGGCTAGTTCAACATGTCACTTCCGATTTCTCGGCCGTTTGCGGTCGGATTTTAACGAAATAAACATCGCTATTTTCACAATTAAATATCCTTTTTAGATATAAATTATCATGAAAATTGCGTAATCCACATTGAAGTGGCAGCGAGGGAAGTCGACCATGTCTTCATGTGCATTGTCTGCCGAGTGAGACCATAATAAATGCCGTTGTTGTGTTTTACTAGCGATTTCTCAGCCGTTCCTTGGTTGATTTTTACGCGACAAAGTTTGTTTGGACCGCAGATAGATATTCCATACGCATATTAAATATGAGGACAATTACTTCATTAACGATGAAGCAGCATCGAGGAAATGCCAGCTATGTTTACGAGCGACTATTCCGCTCAGTGTAAAAAGAGATGACCTAAATCTTTGAAGGCCACCCTTTACGTCACTGCTGCAAAGCCTCGTTTTCGGTCGTTTTTCGGCGGGAGATTTTTTTCTCAAAATTGGCACTTTGAAATCAAAAGATAAAATACTAAACATAACTTTTTTGTTCTTCAATCTACTTACTTATATTTTATAAGTAATGAAGACCACACTTTCGAAAAGAAAAATGTATGTTATTTACCAGTTACTAGTACTTTAACCAGCATTAGTCAATTGACACGGACAACTTTTATATAGATGAAGGCTTCTGATGTAATTGAGGAATAAAGCAACAAAAGAAGTCAAAGTTTCAATGTGCTCTCCATGTTCAGTCTTAGATGACGAAAACAATGGATACGTAGCGAGAGATCAATTACTTATTAAGCGCTATAGTGAAAGGCTGGACACGACAGGGGTTTCTGATCTGGCATCAGCCTGAGGTCACGAGGGAACAAGGGCCAATCAGACCTCTCGTATCATTTACATTACAGAGAACCCTGTGCGCCATCATCATCTGAGCATGCGCAGAGCACGATATTTGGGCTACTGGTTGAGGCTAGCATGTTCAAGTTGACCGGCTGGTTTCCTATCCACTTGTTTTTATTCATCTAAGGTTTAATGTACCAAATGACCTATATGTAACATTAGGGTATGTTATGGTCAAAGATCAAAAACCTTGCCAGGAGGACATTTCATATCGCCAAAGATGTTTCGCTTCCATCCTCTCATCCTCGAGAGAAATAACCCAACATTTCCTCCGAGCAGATTATCCAGCCAAAACAGTTCAGGAGGCTTTCTCCAGAGCCTATCACAAGGATGGAGCGATACTCCTCAATCCACCCCATAGGGTCCTAGAGGAGGACAGAAACAACAAAGTTCTCATCACTACTTATCATCCACGAGGCAGAATACTAGGCGATATAGTCAAACGCAACTGGGATATACTTGACAAATCGTCAAGTACACGAGAAATTCTCAAGTGGAAAACCACCCAGGGTTTCCGAAGACCTACAAACATCAAAGATATTCTGGTAAAGGCTAGGGTATTGGATCCCACGACCACCTCTTCTCCAACAAGTAAATGCTGAACCAAAAGATGAATCAAAGCATCCTGCAGATATTGCCTCAAACTTAATAGGACTGGACCGATCACCAATCCCATCACTGGCAGAAAGTATAACACTTTACAAAACTGCTACTGCAAGACAAACGACATAATACTAGTATATTGTATCATTTGCACTATCTGCTACAAACAATACATTGGTCCTTGCAAGAGGACACTTGGTGAACGGATGTGTGAGCATTTTTGCTATATCACACAACATAACTCCACGCATAGTCACGTCTGATAATGCAACATGTTGCACAGAAGACCACTCAGGCCTGAGAGATGTCTCAATCCATGTCCTACAATTTAGACGCAAAGACCCGTACTCTAAGGAATCTCTCAGGGTCCGTTTAGAATTAGAGCAACTATGGATCCATAGATTAAGCTCCACCACACCTATGGGCTTGAACGTATTCGACTAACCAGTAGGATGTTGACTACTATATTACATACCCACCAGAGGTACAGGACCTGTTAGCCCCAGTCCTAATATAATATTAATATACATGTACATATATGTATATATATATATATATATATATGTATATATATATGTATATATATATATATATATATATATATGTATATATATATATATATACATACATATATATATATATATATATATATATATATATATGCATGCATGCATTCACGGATATACGTATATACATGCAGATATACATACTAGTACATACATATAAACATATGTACAAACATACATACGTGTATATGTATGTTGCATATGCGCATGGTAGATAGTTAAAGTGGACACTGGTGTCAGAAATTCAACTCTGTGAATATTAGTCAAATGATACGAACAACTTCATATTCCTAGGGGAAGGTTTCTGATACAATTGAAGAATAAATCATATACATATATATACATATATATATATATATATATATATATATATATATATATATATATATATATAAAGATATATATATATATATATAGATATGCATACATACATACGTACATGTATATGTATAGATGCATATGCGCATTGTATATCTATCGCTATTGGTGTAAATTTATCCAGGTCGTTGGGCCATCTTGAAATGCTAGGGGGAGCAAACGCAGCAAGCTCATCCGTACATACGAAGAGGTAGGACATGGTGTAACATCAGAGGCTATCTCATTGTAGAGCTCAGTGACCCCCATTTCCAAGTATATATATACATGTTTATCATCAGCTCCACTGTGATACTCGCTGCTGATTGGTCAATTGCTGTTGGGTACTGGATTGTATTTCATTGCTTTTCATTAAATGTCAATGCTAGGATCCGGATAAGTGTTTTATCCTCACTCTCAGTGTTTTATCCCACTTCACCATGGTAACTATGGGTTTGACCTCAGGTTTACAGGTCACAGCCTCGTTTTAAACCCTTGACGACGAAAAAATAAAATGGCGGACATTCCTCTTCACATCGCCGCCAGACTCGATTCTTTTGGCATTTAAAACACTATTGGCGCATGTTAGTCTGCCAACATGGTGTATACATGGAAATAAAGATGGCAGAAAGTTATTAAGATGGATTTAGGTTGGTATGTTGCACATACATATGAGAAATAATTGACGTTTGGTCGGCGTCAGGTCTGACGAAAATCTCCGTTGCTTATATATACATGTAGCCTGTCGGACTCGAGTTTAGCAACCGCTTTTTTCATTTTCTTTGTGAAAAATCGCTCGAATTTGCCATCCAAAATTGGCAAACCCCTTTGGAGCACTAAGTAGTGTATAGATGAACGTACTTTTTGTCTCAACTCTGCATAATGTTAATTTTACCCATTAGGTCCCATTGTGGAATTTGCCCAATGCCAACAATACAAGTATCTTGGGAGGCGTGGGGGGGGGGGGGGGGGGGGGAAGTGATGATAAATTCGTTATCCTCCTTGTAAAAAAGGGATACGGCCTGGTATCTGCGTTCAGCGAGCCGATATATAGATATATAGACAGATAGATAGATATATTTATATATATATATATATCAGTCATTCTACAGTAAGTGGTCAGATTTCAGGTAAAGAAATATTGAAATTTTTTTTTTAGTTAATCCCTGTTTACAAATAATCTTTGGTAGGAGTAGGTTGTTCGAGAAATAAACAAAAATAAAATCACACACATCCGCTCTAGTTCACTTTCTATTCAAACTCAAAGTTTGTGGTTCAGCAAGGTAACGTAGGTAAAAAATTACCTCAAATCAAAAAGAAGTGAGATCAGAATAGTCACTATATATATATATATATATATAATATACATATATATATATGTATACATTTATATATATATATATATATATATATATATATATATATATATATATATATATATATATATATATATATATATATATATATATATATATATATATATACAACTATCCACATAAACATACACTGTATATGGGTAACCCCCAGTTGGAAGTTTGTCAAGTTTTGATTAATCCATATCCTAACTAATGTGTTCCCCCTGAGCTGTTCATCAAATATATCCGCATCTGTCTAATATTTCAAAGTGTCAGTGATTTCCTTTCAGAAATCCGAGGCAGATGTGGAAAGTGTCTGTTTCGCCCGACAGGAGGAAGGGATAGACACATCACCTGCTAGTGATAACAGTAACTCTCACAATTGAACGTTTGCCAGAAAGTACACTCGTATCATTTCCGTCCTTCCCTTTTCCATGAGGGATACTGACCACTCCACTGACCACTTCGGCCACTCACTGCATGTATCGTCTTTTAATACTTAACCGAAGCTCAAACATTTTACCGCTTTCTTCCGCAATCTAGCAATAGAACTCGGGTGAAATTGTGTTTTTTCCGTTTTAAAATGAGATTGGAAATAAGCCATCCGCGGGGGGGGAGGGGGGGCTGGGGGGGGAGGACTAGATCAAACGACAGCCACCTGTGGATGCCAACAGAAGCATCACCTGCTGACGGAGTAAGGTATCTTAACGTCCCTTCGTGTTGTTTACACAATTGACGTTTAAAGGTTAAAGAGTCATGGTATACGTCAACGTATATCCATGTACCGGTATATGTCAAGTACTAGTATTCAGCCGCACATACAAAATAATATACACATATGGCACTTGGGGGAGTGCAATATCAATTTTTATTGCACTCTGAAAAATGATATTGCATATATATTATACAAATAAATATATATACAAATATATATATATATATATATATATATATATATATATATATATATATATATATATATATATATATATATATAATTTGCATTCACTCCGGCTTGGCTTTCCCGGCAAACTTATAATTGGGTATTTCACGATTTAGCCTTAATGTGGTATAAACAGTGACGATAACAGTCGACAATTAAAATCAGCATGGATATATTCGTCTTGCACCGTTCGCGCAGCGAGCTGAATACCTATGACACACTCGTGGGTTGTTTATCTGCCGCCGTATCTAAATTAGTGCTATTTTAGTGATCAACCTCTAATGAAGCGTTTTATCTGCACCGCTGGATAGGCGTCTTATTACAGGCACTATAATTA
>OZ012696.1:34456978-34494331 GCA_963942565.1 Maea johnstoni
ATATATATATATATATATATATATATTATATATATATATATATATATATATATATATATATATATATATATATATATATATATATATATATATTTTGATTCATATATCGGAATAGTATGTTAGTGGTAGTATACACATATCTGTTAGAAATTACTTCGTATATTTGAACCCTTTGCCTCCATTCAATATTAATCCACAGTTTGGGTAACATACCTGTTATGCTACTAATATGAATACCTCTTTGACGTCGCCAACAATTTATACGTACACCTGTGAATTGCAATGCTGTCACCACTCGGCTAAGGGGGCAGACCCCAACCCACGTGACTTAGGTACGTCACCAATGAAATCTAAACTGGTGTGTTATGTATATTTCCTCGGGGACGATAGATCATATTGTTGGAATGATCCCAGAAGATTCACAGCGGTATCTTGTCTACCCTGGTGGTCAACATGTCTCGATGTCCAGACACTTAATGTGGGCAGGCCAGCAGCCCACCCTCGTGCCAAGAGCGAGTGATGATAAGGTACTGGTCAAGGGCAATGCTACACCAAACACGATTCGTGTCGATGTTAAAGAGTTCAGCTCTTAACCCTTCCAACCCTTGAAATCCACCTAAACGCTGTCATGTTAGTACCCATTGGATAGCCCTCGCTAAGTACCCTTGTGACTGGGTTTCAGTGATTTTCAGGATTTTTGCACTATTTTGTAGTAGCCAACTTAGCCACCAGCAGCATGAGGTTTAAAATAGATGCGCGATCGTAAATGTATATCGTTTGTATCTCCATGGTATAGCCAATAAATATACATACATACATACATACTTACATACAAACATACATTAGCCTGAATTATGACCGGCCATTTGTAAGAGGCGGGGGAAACTGGAATAGCCTATGACAACCACCGCCTAACCCTTACAAAATGACAACTTTCTCAATGGATTTGAACCCGGACAAAGTGGGAGACAATAATCACTCACCGCAAAACCTCTGACCACTTTTGCGCCAATTCTTTGTTTATTTTGAGAGGTTGCTCGCATTTCCAGCTTCATTTACAGGGCCTTCGTGGGTGGGGATTGTATGGGGCGCCGTTTGGAACATCTAGAATTCTGTAACACCAACAGAATTGTATTCTGTCGACAGAATTGTATTATGTTGGACAGAATTGTATTCTCTCCTACAGAATACAATTCAATTGTATTCTTTCCGACAGAATTGTATTTTGTCGACAGAATAAAATTCTGTCGTAGTATCTTCCACTGATTATAGATGGCGTTATCTTCCATATAGACTGGTTAATGAATCCTGCCTACCTGTTCGGAATCTTAAATCTGACTCCCAATTATCTCTCGATGAGGCCGCAACGTGTCTACCAATATAACATGCTTAGCTCTGTTTCAGTTTGGTTCTAATATACGGAATTATATCTCATATACAAGTGCGAAAATAATCTCATAATAAAATTTGGCACCATTGCTGGTTGTAAACTTTTGTACAAATGATTGACAAACTTCAGTACGGTAGTCAATCTCTTCTAATCTTGTATAGGAATTACGGATTGCTTCTAACCAGTCTATATTGACGCCATCTATAATCAGTGGAAGAAACTTCGACAGAATACAATTCTGTCCAACAGAATACAATTTTGTCGGACAGAATACAATTCTGTCGGACAGAATACAATTCTGTCGACAGAATACTAATCTGTCCAAAAGAAGTATATTCTGTCTGAAAGAATTGTAAGATATCAACAGAATTCTAGATGTTACAAACGGCGCCCCATAGGATTGGGGGTGGGGATAGATGATCAGCCTTTGTCTCTAGAGTTTAGTGAGATTGACCTATTTCTTCTTCACCAGACGTGCGATAGCGGGCGCCCTGTCTCCGCACAACTTCGCGTGTCCTTCCAAAATATAACACCCACAATCCAAAATTTCTCCTCTTAAATTGAGTCTTTCTCGTTTATGGCACCCTTTATAAGGGTTACTATTTATAACAGACATATTTCATTTCTGCACATATGTTTCCGTTGTTTGTTCTTGTTTTTTATTCACATTGATGTTGTTGTTGTTGTAATTGTTGCTGTTGTCGTGTGTCCCTACTAGGGGTGCGTTGACCTGTCGCTGTCGGCTGACACTGGCCGTGTGGTCAGGGTGCGGAATTTGCACGGCCGGCCGACACCGATTACCACACACGTGACTCAAATCACAACTCATTAACTAGTCAATTATTCAGAAAATCACTCACTAACACATGTTCTCCTGCTGTCGCCCTGAGAGAGAGAGAGAGAGAGAGAGAGAGAGAGAGAGAGAGAGAGAGAGAGAGAGAGAGAGAGAGAGATGTAAATTAGTATCGTTACTCAGAGAAAGTATTTATACTACTTATTCTTTGCCCCTACACAGATATATCAGTAGGTTGCCCCTTAAGTGACCATCCACTTTGGATTTAATTAATATTTAAATGTACATGTATATACCTTTCACAATAATTTATATTCTCAAAAATACCCCCAATATTGGCAAACCGGAGCAGAAGCTCATACCTAAAACCGGTGTCTGACATATGTTGTTAAAATCAACTCACCATGTTGTCCAAGTTGATAAAACATTTTACACGCCAGACAAAAGAAAAAGAAAAATTCTTTGTTGGCAAAATAATCATAATAGCATTTTACTTGAACACCAGCCATTTTCCCTTGCCATGGCAAACGGGTAAGTAATTAATGACAGAAAATACACTTGGCATTTTCGATTTTGTACTGACACTACTCATTACCTACACTAACATTATTGCAATGGCTTATGCATTATAAGGCGCCGACACTGATAAGTCAACCAAAGTCTTATGTAGTGATATTCCTACGATAGGTGGTGTTACCATCTGTGACGTCATAAGACCCATGGCTGATAAACACACAGACAAACAATAAACCACGAGAGCGGTCTCATGGTGATCTACTCTCCCATCTGCGTCAGATGAAAGTCTAGCCTAATACTTTACTACCCCATCTATAATTTTTCCTCCTTTCTGATGAGTGTTTGGTATTTTGCTTCATGTGGCAATTTAGTAGCCAATACCCGTGGCTGTTTTCCATATCTATCTCAAGTACAGACATTTAATTCCTGCACTAGTCGACTGGACGTCTGCTAGTGCCTGGTTGTACAAACACCAAACAGATAGCATGTGAAAAAAGAGGCCAAGCACATCATTGACACACGTAGCTTGCGAAACAAAACTATGCGTTCAGTTGTGACGTCAGTGACTTGTGGTCGCATACATGCCTAGGAAAGTGGGTGACAATCGGACGTGGGGTCGTGTATCATGACCAGGTTGCCCATGCATTTAGTGCAGGAATTAAATGTCGGCACTGCAATATTCTCATATACCATTTTAGTGTTTACTTGTCTGCGTGCTACATGTATCTTATTTGTTATTTTGTTTCGATGTGAGGATTCTCGTTGTTTACAAGAAGCAAGATAATATCGCGACAATAAAGAAACCCGGAACTTTTAGTCCAAAATAATCTTTCAAAATTGCAAAGTGATCACAGAGAGCCCTCAGATCATCGCACGTTTGTGAAGCGGCTAGTGTAATCCGATTTTGATGATCCAGCGGAGTCTCGAACCGGAGATCGCACGCTAGGGGACGACCCCGGGAGCTTTCTAATCACGTAGAGGTCTACTAGGACCTCCTACTATATCTAGGTGTTACTTTGTATGTCTGCTTGCTTTTCTGTTGCTTGACTTATAACACATACAAACAAGCAGTGACTTGGACATATAAACATCAATATAAACATTTGTCATGGCACATGTAACTCCATGGTTATGTATTACCAGTACTAGATCTAGTAGATGCTGAGAGGAACATGGAGACATGACTCAGGCAGTAGAATAAGACGAAGTAGTAGTAGTAGTAGTAGTAGTAGTAATAGTTGCAAAATTAGTGGTAGGTATAGTGGTAGTAGTAATAGTAGTAGTAGTAGTAGCAGCAGCACTACTACTACTACTACTACTACTACTATTTCTACTACCACTATGCCTACCACCACTTTTGCAACTACTACTAGTACTACTACTACTACTACAACTGCTGCTGCTTCTGCTGTTGCTACCTCTACCACTACAACTACTAGCAGCGGTAGCTGTAGTAGGAGCAGCAGCAACAGTAGTAGAAGTAACAGCAGAAGCAGTGGTAGGTAGAGTGGTAGTATTTAGCTTCTTGTTGATATGCCTTCGTTGACCTAGTTAACCTATACACGGTCAGTATGGAGACAGATGATGTAGAGTTGAAATGGCAGTTGTTGGTCAGCTGTCCAGAACTGACCTCAGGTCGAGCGCCTCGTGTAGGACCACATGCCATGTCCACTACAGCTGTGAGGCCGGTGCTTTATGACCATTGAATCTCATTGGTTCCCCATTAGCCCGTTCAGAACTGGTGTTAGACTACAGTACAGGTATTCGATCCCTGCAGTAGTCGACCGGACGTCTGCCAATGCCTGGTTGTACTAACACCTATAGATAGCATGTCAAAAGTAGGCCAAGAACATCATGGACACGCGGAGCTTGCAAAACATAGCTAAGTTCAGTTGTGAGGACATCCACGCATCCAAGCCCAGGAAACTGGGTGGCAATAGGATGGGCAGTCGTGTATTATACACGGGTTGCCCAGTACAGGATTAAAATGCCAACTCTGTAGCTCTTAGTCCGTGATTTCATTAAGTTATGCTTTTCTCAATTCTGGTCTCTATCATTTGTTTAATGTCTAGGGGTTAGTTCCTGTGGCTGGTGATGGATGGCACCAAGGGTGGTCACACTGGTCAGTCAGAATCAAGAAATCCAAATTAACCAAAGCTGGCCGCCTGGTGAGTCATCTACATTTGATATATTGACTAAATGACTGGCCATATCACACAGCCAAAATACCCAGAACCAACCCTTACGTCGACTAGGACATAACGCTAAACCACCGCTGTGACGGCAGCGTCAACAGTTGCAGCCATTGAGGATGTTTGGAGAGAGTTCTATAATCTAATCGTTCTCAATATTCACATATAACACGCACATTTTCTAAAACATAATCAATATATCGATTATATGTATAGATAAATGTAAAATTGGATCTGATCCTTAGGTAGATTTTAAAACTCTGACACTACCTGGTCTAAAGGGTGTTCAGTTGAGGTATAACACTTACCGGTACCATCATTGCACAGGTTCACCTAACTAACATGCCGATTTATAAAGAATACAGTCGTTCATATAATATACACCACTTATCCCTAAACATGTGATACGTGCATGTTTGTTATTCTAGCTGTGACCTCCTCATTTGTCATCGTTTCTTTAAATTCGTATAGCGAAGTGTGGATGATACACATTCCATATCATTTCGAGTAGTGATGTTTTCAGATCTACTATCATTTTGTTCCAGAACGATCCGTGTAGGGGTCAAGCCTCTAAAAGTTATGCAGACCCGCCTACTATTAATTGTAAGTGGATATCAGGAACCTTGAAGAATTTCATCGGCCACTTAAATAAAGCCCACTGTGTAACCGGTAACTAGGCAAAAGTACGCCTAGCGGCCAGATGTAGTACATGCCATACATACAGAATATTCTCGGGTGTTGCATCTAATAGAAAAGACATTCCCAATTAATACTTTTAATAGTCGGCTGAAATGAAATTCACAGATTCCCGAGATACTTGCAATGGCCCTTAATTGTACCAAAGACCGCGGAACAAATGGCACTTTAGTTAAAAGTAGCTTTTGGGGTTATTTGTGAATATAGGGTCATTTTGAGATTCTTACATGTACTGAAGCCTACATCCTTTTCCTCATACTCGGATCAAGGGTGGATGTCTTGACATTCACCTAGGAGAGTGAGAGACTATTCATTACAAAAGACAAAAGTTCCCATAGGCTTACAGAACATGTTTTAGCCCTTTTCGCCATATCGAATTTCACCAAAACATGTTCCCTTTAAACATTCATTTTGGGTATCAAAGTATTTGCTTGACATTTGGCATAGTTGCAGCTAAACGTATTTCGATGAGACGCATATCGCAGTTTTCCCAATTTTGACTTCATTCAAAAGTCATGGAATTCAAAACTTGAAAAATGCACTTTTCTCTAATTTTTTAACAAAAATTCTGAAAGAAATGGTTGTCAAAATTTCAGATTCAGAGTAAATATTTGGTACTGTCTATTAGAACTCTGTATTTGATACGATGACTTAATTGACTAGGAAGAAAATATACAAAAACAGACAGAAAGGTAAGGTGACATATCGCAGAAATCAAATATGAACTATCAGTGCAGTTACAACATGAGCAGTGTTATGCCGAAACTTCGAGGGGAAACTTCCAACATTTGGTCAAAAATGGTCATATCTAATTTACATTTCAGGGTAATGTTGAAAATCTTATCTGATGTTGACGAAATATAGGGTATAACATTTAAGATGTTAGTCTCATAATCCATAACCCACCATTTTTTTTTACAGAAAGATGCATTTGTGTGTTATATGTACCAGTATGCGTTTATTTGTGTGTGTGTTGTTAAGAAATAAAATAAATGCGTTTTGCAGAAAAACAAATTGTCGTGTTATGCCCATTATTGCATGGATGACCTCAAAAATCAACATATCTTTCATTCGCAAACTACGTGTGCTTGGCCTATTTTTTCGACATGTTATCCATGGGTATTATTTTACAATCATACACAGGCTCACGTCCGGTCGATCGTTGCAGGATTTAAATGTCTGTACTGTAAACCCACAACTTGACTTCATCATAATAGATGATATACTAAAGTATACCTACGTGCCTAAACTATTTTTGATACATTGTGTTATAATTATGACTAACAAGACAAGTAGGTTCATTGAGACCTCCATTTTAACTCATTTCAAGCGTCCACAACCCCTCAGGAAACCTACAGAACAGCATCAACCTATCAGTGGAGACAAAGTGTGGGCCTAAAACTGTTTGTCATAAAGCATTCAATAATGTATTATATGCAATGTAATTTAAAGATTCTCAAAATCTTTAACTGTTGCAAAATATAAATTAATGTCTTCATGAAATGAATAAACAGGAAATGCAAGAACGGGGGATTCTTTACAGCTAATTGTATTCCAAAAATACTATATATTATGAAACATTTAGTAATAGTGTATTTGTAGTCTAATCAATTAATTATATGTGACCACATATAAACCATTTCATAATGAAATAAAGGACTGTATTGCCTATGACCCAGCCGACATCCCAGAATTGGCCCAATACAGGCTTTATTCCGGCTTGTACTGTATACAGTTTAACCATATCAAAACGGTACCGGTACAGTACCATTTGGTACAGTCAGTTTTAGCAATATTTGCCGGTACTAGCCGTTACAAAAACAATACCACTCTGCAGTATGAAGCCGCTACAAGTATACCGCACAATCCCACAATGCACTTTACCCAACAGGAGCAGCCATATTGGATGTTTTGGAACATGCTTTCAGTAGAAATACATTTCTCTCTCTCCTCTTCTCGAACTGGACAACATTTCTTTGTTTGTATGTTCATTTATCACTTGCCACATTACCATTATAATCCCAGTTAGGGTTAGATTATAGAAATGAAAACTTTTAAGGAAATTTGGAACCCAATTGTGTAAGAGGATATAAGAGCATGATGGTTTATATGCAACTAATTAAAACTCTATTTTTTTTAGCTGTTGCAGGTGACCACAAAACAGCAACGGATTATACAGGTAGGAATGGATCCTGCCAGCCAATCGGAAACACCATTAACGTACCAACATGAACAGCAGGCATTGTGACACAATTAGCCTCGTCCTTTGACGACTCCCAGGGCTACTTTCTAGACAGGAGAGGCAAGGGAAGACCCGAACTGCCAATAATGTATTACCCAGCTGACAGCAATTCATGCCAGAACGTCACATCTTATAACCTACGGCCACTCGGGAGATGTCGCGAAACCACCACATGGAATGTTCGGTTTTGGTTTCCGGTATGTCGTAATATGATGAGGTAACTTGTTTTGGGTCTGTTAGGATTTATATGGTTTTCTCACGTTACATCTTATAACCTACATCCATTAGCGGATGTCGTAAAATCACTACGTGGAATGTTTGGTTCTGGTCTCCGACATAATGTCGTAATAAGATCGGGTAATATGCTTTGGCTTTGTGAAAATGTATATGTTTTTTGTACGTCACATTTTATAAACTGAAACCACTTGTTAGTGTCGGGAAATCACCACCGAGAATTGTATTGTATTGGATGTTGATTGACGGTACTTTTTGATGTACAAAACCACACGATATATAAGACTTTTGGACTTTAAACAAGGAACATAGAAACAAAAACATCCTAAAGTCAGATAAGTCAGAAACGTTATGAACACTAGGAAATGCTCGGTTCTGGTTTCCAGCATGTCATGATATGATCAGGTAATTTGTTTTGGGTTTATTAGGATGTACATGACTTTTCAGCGAAGCTAAGCTTGCACACTCTTTTGGTCTCACAGCGTATGTCAGGAAGTTAGCAGCTGTCCTCCTCCACCATGAACTGGCTAGTCACGGCATACCTTTGATTTATAGGAAGGAGAAGACAGCAATGTATCCAAGTTCAACGCCCAAAAGTCAGTCCCTAAAATCAACATTGATCAACAACAAAGTTCAACACCAACAAACAATTTCGGAAATTATAACTGATAATATGATACGTCACAGACTGTAGATACCTCTATTGGTAGTTGAGTAAGCATTTTTACCAAAGTACAAATAACTCGCTGAGGGTCTGTCGTAACGCTTCCGAAGGTGGCCAATTCCCGTGACAACAAATGATAATGCCAACGAGATGTTTGTGTTGAAGAGATTCCCAAATATTTGGAGGAGCTAAGGGCAGAATACCTCTGCTCACTGGTAGGATCTTCTGTCAATTGCCGGTAGGTAAATGTAGATATAAATGGTAGACTTCTCTATATAGATATAAGTTCAGAACCCTCACAATCTGCAGTGCCCACAATATCCCACACAACGTGGGAAATATATATCTTAGAACGTAGTATAGATAGAAATGTGAGACTTCCCTTGACACACCTAAGTCGTCCTTTAATGTATATATATATATATATATATATATATATATATATATATATATATATATATATATATATATATATATATATATATGGAACATGCAGCACAACTACTTTGAGGCACCAATGGGTAGTTTGCCATTGATAATGCATTAGAACAGGAGAGAAATCATGTGATATTGACTTTTTAATCTATAGCCTTCATGCAAAATTGGTTTCATGCTACACTTTACATATGGATAGTAATACATGGTTATCGTGATATGATACAAGATAAGCAATATCATTGTAGGCCAATAATTTACACAATTTACCTATCTTAACAAAGTGAAAACAATTGACAGAACATATATTAGTACTGTTTCAACCACAGATAAAAGAAATTAAAGAATAACTCTTTATGACAGGAAGCACATTGAACTGAAGCAAAGTTTTGAATATCTATCTCGCGGTATCCCTGTATTTATCGCCATATTTCAATTTCAATTCAATTCAATTCAAAGTTTTAAAATTTGGATAAATATCCCAAATAAGACTATCAATACTATAATAAGATCATGGAGGTCTGTAAATGAAGGTTAACACATACAACTAGAATCTCAGCGAAATGAAATAAATGCATATTTGGGAGCATGGTAGTTCACACATCTTACCATATCTGTCATAAAGCTTTTTACAACCTAGAAAAATCGTTCAATGAAATACTATATTCGTCACTCGATATGTGCTATGGATAGCTTGAATACATATACACAGACACGATATAGTTAATTAATTTGACTTCATGTACTTAAAATCAGTTTGAATAGATAATATGGTATTATAATTCAACTAATGCTAATTTGATCATCAGGTAAATGATTTAATTGTATCTAATGTGATCCTAATTAAACTTAGAGGAGCATATAAATAAAATGCTTATATATATATATATATATATATATATATATATATATATATATATATATATATATATATATATATATATATATATATACAAAATATGTTTAAAACACACGGTTTGTACACAGGTATCAACTATTTGTATAGTATTGACATTTTTGTAAAAGTTATTTAAGGAATATATGAATTAGTAAACGTCAATATATAGCTGTCATAGCACCCAGACGCAATATATACATGTACACAGTATTGAAACAGAACACCCAACAGATTGTTGTGAGAAATGAACTGCAAAGATCCAGCGATATATGAATAAACATTATCCTTACTCTCTTGGGCACTTAGCTAGCAAAAACAGTATCATGTCCAAATATCACCATAATGAAAATTAGAGTAAGTATCAATTGATAATTACCTTGTTGTTTTCGTGGGAACAGAGGTAACTTGCCCAAAATCACCAACCACCAGCTTCGTGTAGGAGTCAAGTGTTCACCGTCTTCGACTGACCGAGGTCTAAATGCAAGCATTAGCTTGAAAGCAGGTCATTTATATAGACGGGACCGCCATTTTAGATAACGTGACGTCATCGCTGCAACTCCCTGAGCAACACACTGCGCAAAACAAAGCAGCACGTGCAAGACCACTCACGCACGAGACGCAATCCAACCAATCGACGACCAGTTAATTGATCAATTATTTCATTTCCAACTCAGAATTTGTAAGACAAAGCGATATATATATATGCTTTTCGATAATATTTTCGCCCATAAGACAGGGGGCTATTTTCGCCCTACTGCTGTGGAGTGCGGTTTATTTTGGGTCAAGCAGATAGGTCGCTCAGTCGAACAGTGTTTCCCTAATTAGTTCCCAACATGTACACAAATACGAAACAGCACTCTAGCGGGGAAATAGTCCAGCCCCTCTCATCTCCAGATTGCAAGATTACGTTTTGGGTACAAATAAACAGGGCAACTGTCCATCGGATAAACAGCGAACTTCCTAAGGGGCCTACCTGTTAAATAAAAGTAAACTTTCTAAGACGACGATCAGCATTTTACTCAACACATCCATGTTTTTTGCCCACATTTTATACATGTTTTGTGTTTCGATAAATGGATGTACCTTTGGTCAATAAAGATACATACATACATGGGGAAAACGGGGATACTACTTACTTGATTTGTTTGATTTGTGATGTTTTGTCCTGTATTGAGAAATACATTGGTCATTACCTATATTTTATAATTCCATTACAAAATGTATGGCCAATGAACAATACGATACAGTACAATCACCTGTACATGTATGTATAATGCTTTACCGATGAGCAAAACCGATTTTCGACCCGACAGTTTGGTTTACCTGGAGATTTGACTGCTTGTTTTACAAGCTATTTATAACCACATTTGCCTCGGATTCGGAAAAAAGGATTTGACTCATCATCATTTTTTCCGGCATTTCATGGCAAAAACGTGGCAGGTCAGTTAATTAATGGTGGATGAAAACGGAGTACTTGGGGAAAACCACCAGATGAACATCGCATGGTCTTAGCCAATATTTGGAAACAGGATGTCCAGATAGATGTTTCATAGACTTCTGCGTGTGACGATGTCCAAATTGTGGTACGAAGTACATACCACTGATATATTTACAGATTTTGCTTTTCTAGGTTAGTAACTGCTTTGTGTGTCTTATTAAAGTGACACTACAGCTTTTACATCTTCTATCTTCTAAGAAAAGTCATCATCAGCAAATTCTGACAAAAATATTGGGGTGTCCAAACTGTCAAAAAACGTTGTTCTGGGTGTCCAAGTGACACGCTGGAGGCATAGGCGGCTAAGCCCCTGGAACCCAGTTTAAAGGCAGCTTTCTCACATGTTTCCGGCTGGGTTCGAACTCGGGACCTTTTGCAGGCAACCATTTAGTGCGCAATGCATTAGGTCACTCGGCTCATATGCCCGGACAACCATATCACCTAGTTAAAATGTAGTTTGAGTACACTCCATAATATCATAAACTTTCTAAGATGTGAATTAATCTCTTAAGGAATTGGTCCCTCATTAAATAAAAGAACGACATGTCTGATGAACGGATAAAGTTGAGTGATGATGAGTAGGAATACAATCCGTCTATACCAAAACGATTCCGCACTTATTAAAGTACTTTGCTCTTTTTCGTTGAAATCATCAATTTTTAACTTGCTAATTACTACACCATTCTTATATTGAAATTTTGAAAAGTTGATCAACTTCTATACAGATAATTGATTATCAAATGAAAACTATTAATCGCGGCAATCTCATCAGTTTGAATGCATAACCGGCAAGTAAAGATAAACCAATAGCAGACTAAGGTGAAACATAGGATCCCCATACGTGTAAGAGCGAGTAATGCTGTGAGGTATGGTACTGTTATCATTGTGAATGTCCTCAGTGTCCTGATTTAGCCTAGCAGTCACATAAGCTTAGCGTGGAGACCAATGGATGTCACAATCGCATCCTGTAATGGGGTAACCCAGTACTCATAGCCAGGCCTGCTTTCCTGGTAGTGCAGGTAGAATATTTCGTCATTGTTAATGCCGCAATACTGAACAAAATTAGTATGTATTGTTGCGATTACTAACACAAGTGTTGTTGTTGACTTTCTCGTTCTCGTTGTTGTTGTTGTTGTTGTTGTTGGTAGTGGTGGTGGTGGTGACCTCATTGTTGCTGTTGTTGTTTTTGTTGTTGTTGCTGCTGTTGTTTTTTGTTGTTGCTGCTATTGTTTTTGTTGTTACTGCTGTTGTTTTTGTTGTTGTTGGTGATGATGATGATTAATTTGTTGTTGCTGTTTTTGTTACTATGGTTGTTGTTGTGATTATAAATATCGTTTCGTTGACAATGCTAATGCCACGGTCGTCGTTCCAAAATGTTTTTCACTTGATATATATCCAATCTAAAAAGTATACCGAAAACTCAAACTAAGTCTACTCTAATTTAGTTACACACTTACTCATTTGATGGCCATCGGGATAATTACAAATGTGAATGACCACTCTAGGGGCCATGAACCTCAAAAAGGCATATGGAGCAAAACTGAGTAACGCATTAGTTAACGCATTCATGCCTTGAGATCCACTTCATGAATGTCGGCTGCATCTGTCATATCTTTGGAATGAAGTATAAGTTCTCAAAATATTTGAAGGAAGGAAGTAGATGGAATTTGATGTGCAACTCTCCTTCAAATATGTTCCAAATATTGCTTTGGCAAGCGAGATAGTGACAACGCTTTAGACCACTCTGTTATCAGGGCTGGCAAACAGGAATGAGTGGCAAGAGACAGAGAGCATTCAGTGGCAACGCTTTAGACCACTCTCTTATCAGGGCTGGCCAACAGGAATGAGTGGCAAGAGACAGAGAGCATTCAGTGACAACGCTTTAGACCACTCTCTTATCAGGGCTGGCAAACAGGAATGAGTGGCAAGAGACAGAGAGCATTCAGTGGCAACGCTTTAGACCACTCTCTTATCAGGGCTGGCCAACAGGAATGAGTGGCAAGAGACAGAGAGCATTCAGTGGCAACGCTTTAGACCACTCTCTTATCAGGGCTGGCAAACAGGAATGAGTGGCAAGAGACAGAGAGCATTCAGTGACAACGCTTTAGACCACTCTGTTATCAGGGCTGGCCAACAGGAATGAGTGGCAAGAGACAGAGAGCATTCAGTGGCAACGCTTTAGACCACTCTGTTATCAGGGCTGGCCAACAGGAATGAGTGGCAAGAGACAGAGAGCATTCAGTGGCAACGCTTTAGACCACTCTCTTATCAGGGCTGGCCAACAGGAATGAGTGGCAAGAGACAGAGAGCATTCAGTGGCAACGCTTTAGACCACTCGGCTAACAGGACTGGTAGAAAGGTAAAGGCAATGAGTGGTATTAGAAAGTAAACAGTTAGTGGCAACGCTTCAGACCACTCGTCTAACAGGACTCAGGCCTCTTAGAACAGGTAACAGCAATTAGTGCTGAGAGACAGAAGACAATCAGTTGCAACGTTGTAGACCACCTGGCTATCAGGGCTGACCTCTGTCTCTCACCACTGTCCGTATTCAAAACTACCCCGGGCCATGTGAGAAAATTGCCAGTGAACTGGGGTTAGGCGGTGGTTTTGCCGTGTATTCCGGTTTCCACCACCACTTTCAACTGACATATATTTGTTTTACTATGACAGAAATAAGCGATGATTGGCGAAGTTCCAAATCCGTTCCTTTAGCAGAGATAAAAGGAACCCTGAAAGCTTGTCTTACTCCTTGAGAATGGAGTCGGGATGGGCGTGGATTAATAACAGGTGTCCCCAGTGAACACGGGTGTCGCAGTGAATTACTGGCCTTTACTCCACTGCCCACATGCCATGTCGACCACTAACCGAATTTATTCCGGGCATTTAACACTTGTTGGTATAGCGTCCCAAACCGTAGTAGTATTCATGACATCCAAATGCACTAACCACCCACTGGGATATGTTATAGGAGTATATATATATATATATATATATATATATATATATATATATATATATATATATATATATATATATATATATATATATATATATATATATGTGGGTGTGTGTGTAAGTCTTTTTTCATGTTTTTGTTTCAAAAAGAGCAACATTTTGTCTTTTACCTTTTTCAATTCAAATATTTGTATTTAAAAAAATAAGAAAAAAGGGAAAAAAATCATATTACTCAACTTTTCCTAACGGAATTGTGATGATTTTTTCTATCCAAGAAAGAAAAGTAAAGTTGTGTCCTTATTTTTTTCAATTCACCAGTAAAAAGTTTTCAGCAGTACAGCGGTTGTGGCACTGGAGGACTTTCTACACTTAGCCTTTACCCTTCCCGGCCACTTGGGGCACACACTTTTATTTTTGGCAACCCTTAAGGCTCATACGTGAGCCACTTTGACCGATTTTGACCCAGATTTAGAGTTGATTGGCCAATATACCAGAGGCACTTTATAGAAGCACCAATGCATAAAGAAGATGCCCGCCTGAGGTTCTGGACCGAGCACTATTAATGATAGGCAATATGGTTCTGTGCGATAGTAGATATAATATCCTAGTCCATGATTGCTTATGAGTGCTTTTAAGAAACCCCTATAGCGTATCTCGTATCACATGGGAATTGAATACCCCCGAAGTATTTACAATTCGAACATAGAAGAAAGTTGTGCTTACGTTTAACCTTAGAAGAACGAAAACAAATGGATATGAAACCACCCTGTCAACCTAAACAACCAGGCTGCGGCGAATAGCCCAACAGTTAAGTTCTGCAGATGTAAGTGCGCAGCTTTCTCTGTAATGTGAACGATACGAGAGCCCTCATTGATCTTTGTTTCCTGGTGACGTCACACCGTGGCCAGATTTGAGACCCCTAGGATAGCCAAGTCTTCACTATAGCGCGTATAGTAATTGGTCTCTTGCTACATATCCACTCTTTTATTCATCTAAGGTTTCACCGTGTCCAGAACTATGCTGTGCGGTAAATGAGGGGATTACAAAGCGCTAATTAGAGTCGTCGCCGCTAGGTGTCGCGGACAGTACTGCGCCGGATTTCGTGACGTCAGCGTGTTGACACAACAGCCTGTCACTATGCGAGCCTCGCCGTCACAAATACCTTGAGCGTAGCTCGGGACCTGGCGGGCTAAACGGACCAAACTCACACCGGAATTCCTCGCATTGTGCGAACCAAGTTCCATCCGTACCAATCTGTCCAGCGTACAAACATAGAACCCGCCGCTTGTACGCCTCGAGAGACTTCACTTTACACAATACGAACCTCTGCCGCACTGCCAATTTGCTCGTTAACCCATTAACGAATGGAGTACAATAAACATCTGACATCGTTAACCCTTCCAATGCTGAGACTATTTTCATCCAAAGCACATTAACTAAGGATGCAAAAATTCGTTAAAACCACCTAAACTCTGTCAGTTTGGTATTCATTGGATATCTATTGCTGAGTAATCTTCGATGGGTACCCATGTGCCAGGGTTTCAGTCATTTTCCGGAAATATATTTGAAGGAGAGTTGTAAATAGAGTTCTGATTAATAGCTCTCCTTCATACGGTATTTTCTAAACATTGCGTTTGTTATAGAGATATTACCGAAATTATCAGGCGGTTTTGGCTGCTACAGGCATGAATGGGTTAAAGAGGGGTAAATAAATAAATTAATACCAAACCGTCACAAACAGGAATTTCCAATCAAATATCTCTCAGAATAATGCATCCCTATCAATATACCTCTTTACTTGTTAGATGTGAATTCATGGTATACCCATCCACACCTGTGTGATGAAGCAGCCCTATGAAGGCCTAAGCCATTGTGAAATATCAGAAGCATATTGCAGAACATTTTGGGGGAAGCAATACTAAACCGAATACACGCACTCCCCTTCATTTTTTGTAAATCCATGCCTAATACTACCAAACTAGTTTCAAAATGAGATTTAAAAGACACTTCAGGCTATACTTAATACATCCACGAAGAGTCCTGGACAAAGTTGTTCTAACACTAGGATTAATCCCAGATCCATTTTAATTCAAAATACATACTCAACATCTGGTATTTATTTGATTATAGCAAATACATTTTCCGTGTCCCCGACAAAAAAAAACATTTATATAAAGAACAAATCTTCATAGCAAAGTTCAGTTTAGCAAGGGTTGACGTGTTCTATACTTTTTTTTTTACTTCGAATAGTTTTCCAGAAATACTTGAAAGTGTATGACACTGCGTACCTGTAACAAGGGTAGGAAGCGCTCCCATAGATGGAGGCCTGTGCCGTCTTCTTTAGCCGTTAAAGTCTGTAGCCGATAATACAGTGAAGACATTTCATTCCCGCATCAGTAGACCGGACGTCTGCCAGTGCCTGGTTGTTGGAATTTGGAATTTCGTTTTTCGTCACTTTTTCTGACATATTGCGTCTATTACTAATATTAGTCGTGATCAGCCAGTTGTAACTGATTGAGGAAACCGGAGTTTAACCCGGTGAAAACCACCGCCAAACCCCAAGTCACTGGCAACTTTCTCGCATGCCTGGTTGTAAAAACGACCATGGATAACATATCAAAAAAATAAGCCAAGCACATTTATGACCCTTCTAGCTGCGAATCTAACAAAGCTACGTTCAGTTATGACGTCAGGGACCTGTGGTCGCATCCGTGCCTAGGACACGACGTTTGTGCGCCATCTCTTTGCTTATTTTGCGAGCTTGCTCGCGAGTCCAGCTTCATGTTCTGCGCTTAACCGAATCAGTATTTCAATAGTTAGCAGTATCCGGGGAAAGAGAGTGATCACGTGACCAATATGATCGACCTTACTGGGTTCGATACTGGGTTCGATACCCTATGGATCCTACTATTTGTACAAAGTCCATTTTTTCCACTCTTTTTGGTAATATTTTATTTGAATATTATTTTGGGTTGTGTGGTGTGGGGTGGCGATGTGATCATCTTTTGCCTCTAGAGTTTAGTGAGATTGACCTATTTCTTCTCCATCTGACGTACGGTCGCAGGCGCCCAGTCTCCGCACAACTTCGCGTGTCCTACCAACACTCACCTCTTGAATTGAGTCTTTCTGGGTGGCATTATCGGGCGCGCGTTCGGTCATTATGCCCGGCCTGTTCAGGCATTCAGTGCAGGATTCAATGAGGGTTATGTATCTAGTGATCTTCATTTCTTGCTACATATGTACCTGAGGGGTATTGGTTCCATTCTCGCGGACCACTGATCGACTTCAGGCCCGGGTCCATTGCGTCCGCTATGCACCCAATGCACACAGCATTCTGTACGGGCTGATCGGAAGCACAGGAGATATCCTAATACTGCGGCGCTTCTCGGTTGATAAACACGCAATGCATTGTGGGATAACCCGTCTTGAAAGTCTAGTATGTTTACATTGCCGGTGATTATATGTAAGTATTTAAGGTAAAACTAACCCATGCGTCCTGGAAATCATAATTTGAATTATGAAATTGAATGTATCAGATTATCTCTTTTTGAGAGAGAGATAAAAAGAGAGAGAGAGAGAGAGAGAGAGAGAGAGAGAGAGAGAGAGAGAGAGAGAGAGAGAGAGAGTACGTCTTAAGGTGTTACGATACTCTCACATGGTGACACCTATTGGGTATTTGCCTAACTATAATACTATATTTCAATTTACCTGTCACGGCTGCCTATTTTGAAAAGAAATTGGCACAGAAACAGAAGTGCACTAGATATGTACCATCATGACTATACTTGCCTATACTAATTAGTATCCTGTGAGGCAGTGAACACTGTATGTTTCGCCACAGTGATTTTCATATCTATTGAATTATATAATTTGACGTACTTCCTGAAATATGTATGATCGTTCATGTAAGTATTAAAGGGTCTTCCTTGCTAAACAATGTCTTGTATAAGAATGGGTTAATATTGGTACCAATCGGGCAACTCAAATGTATCATTTTTAGGAAATTCTATCAAATGTTAAAAAGGTCCTTTTCCCAAGTTCTAACCATCTGTAAAAAAGCCTACTTCGATAACCACAAGTTTTTGTGATTATTATTGTGCTTCGTTCTTCATTCATCCACTGTTTTAGGAAAATCTAACCAAAATTGCAAGTGTCATAAGACCTTATCTTTTTATAATATGCCGATTGGGCTTCGATTTACAATTCTAATATCAACATAATGGAGGTTTTCATCATCATCATCATCATCATCATCACTATCATCATCATCATCATCATCATATAGTTTTGTTTGAAATGAAGTGTCACCGATGTCATCTATGGGATGTACATACAACTTCAGTGTGAATCCTTAGTTTCCCTCACGAAAGTATCTCATGGGAAAGATGAAAGTATCATGCTTTACCCACATTGAAACAATATATATATATATATATATATATATATATATATATATATATATATATATATATATATATATATATATATATATATATATATATATATATATATATATATATATATATATATATATATATATATATATATATATATATATATATATATATATATATATATATATATATATATATATATATATATATATACTTCGGTCACATCCGGACGAGCAGGAGGGAAATCCTCCGGAGTTACGAATAGTCCCAAGGGATATGGAAAAACATTAGTGAGTTACGCACAGTCTCAATAACTACATGTTCTATCACACCTGTCAACAGAAAAAGCCCTGGTTGCATATACCCGAACTCTCTGCCGAATGTTGGTGATGTGCGTTTTTAGTGACCAGAATCGAACCTGGGGCCGGTTGCACCAAACTGACTTTATAGGCTTAAGGCTTAACTTGATTGTTTACAACAAAAGATGCTATTGCTGTAGACATAAGAAATACATGATGAGTCTGAGTTTAAGCCTGTTGGTGCAACCGGCCCCTCGAATTCGGGCCGTGTATGTGCTCTTGCAAGGTTCTTAATTGTCTTTAGGGATGTCGGTACCCGATTTGGGATGAGGTCGGCATGTTCTTGTGTCGTGTCTAGGCGTTCGTGTTTGGTTTCGTGCCTGCCGGCATGTCACTTCGGTGCGTCGAGTCTATTCCGGCTTGTCCCGTACGTGTATGAATGCGACTCATCAGAGAGCTCCCCGCCCTCACTGACGGCAAACACATAAAGAGTTAGATAACCACGCGTGAGCCTGCAATCCAAAATCTTCTCATGGTAATATGGCTTTCTTTCAAAGAAAAGGATAGAAGCGAGGAAAAGCAGGGGACAGGGACATGCCTTCTACTGTAGAATGTGTGTATCAGCGAATGGGTCTCCGAGCCTCAGTAACTTAAGGGAGAACCCTACTTGATACACGGGTCATTTTTAAAACTTGAATATCTGAAAACTGAGTTTAATGAAGACAACGACACTTCTGCTATTGCAAAGGTTACATCTCATAGTTGTCGAATAATGGTAAACTTATCAATAAGTGACTATTTTGAGGTAATGCGGCACCCTTAAAGAACATATCTCGAAGTGTTTCGTTTTTTGGCAAAATGTCAAAACTTACCCTTTACTCGAAAATGAGAGTCTACCATATGACTATTCATGTCTTTGGCTAGGTGCAAGGTCCTACCGCAACAGGGCATCTGCACATTTTTGAATGTTCCCATAAGCCTCAAAATTACTAACAGCACGTGGTTTACATAGTAAATGCTGATTTTCAGGTCCTGTCAGAATTCAAGGTACCTGTGACATGACCTTGCACCTAGAAAGGGTTCATATCTGTCATATTCTAAAATATGGGCTTCGGAGACTGTATCGTTATTCACTTTCTGCGCAAAAATGAGATGAAAAATGGTCTAGGTCTGCATGGTTAAAGCAGACAGCCATGTCGTTTGGGACCAATTTAAGACGGAAGGCCAAAAGGGGCACGCCCTTTGTTCTCATGACCGTACCACAATGTAAAGTTGCTAGGTCGATGTTCGTGGGGAGTGAACACCGCTCATGTGTAATCTTTTGTTTTGATATCCATTCTTAGGGGCCAGCCAAGGACACCACCTAATGATGATAATCTTGGTGTACTAGACTATCACCTTAAGACTTTTCATCGACCATCTATCTAGTGATTATTTCACTCGATAGATGGCGCCCTAGTTTCTGGTTTCACCGCCTCGGCCGCTATCGAAGACGTTGAGCAAGGAAATATCCGAGACGGATCACAACTGAATAAAGTGAAACATGAGAGATATTTCAACAAGCGGTGTGCGTTTCCTTTCATTAGAGCAAGCTATTTGTACGACCATCTTAACTAATTTATATTTCAGTCGATAGATGGCGCCCTCAACTGAGTACAAAAATACTGCCAAGTAATGGCGAAATCGTACGTCGAGCAAATAGGCTTAGAAGTGACGATTTTAGAGTATGAATTGCACTTATGAATGCAAAGGTTGATAATCAAAACCCTACTTCAAATCTTCGTGTGATCAACATTCGTGTCCAAATCATCCCATTCACATCCCAAAGAATATATGTAATCCCGTAACGTAAACTCTTTTTATTCATGTTCTTTCAGAAGACGACATATGCTATAAGGTGCGAATAATCTTAAGAGTAACTCATTTCCTTGGGAAACAATTTCTGTTTTGGACGTGTGAGAATCTCTAACTTCCGCTCCTGCGCATTATTAAAGGCAGTGCAAGATAGCCCTACGACATATATCTAGTATGCAATCCACTCAATAGGTGGCGCCCATATTTGATTACCTGAGACCGCCGTCTGCTGGACACGTTGAACCTTAGATGAAGAAAAGAATGGATACGTAGCGAGAGTCCAATTACTTTATGCGCTAAATTGAAGGGCTGGACACATGCCAGGGGTCACCACTGATCCGGTCTCAGCGTGAGGTCATGAGGGAACAATGACCAATCAGGGCTCTTGTATCGTTTACATTACAGAGAAACCTGATCGCCAGCATCAACTGAGCATGCGTAGAGCACGCATTCCGGGCTATTACTTGAGGCTATTCTGTTCAGGTTGACCGGCTGGTTTCATATCCACTTGTTTTTATGCATCTAAGGTTGTACGACAGGTTCTGACTGGGCGCGGGCTGAATAAATAGAAACACGAGGGCCAATTCATCAAGCGCCGTCCGTCGCGCCGTTCCGCCACTCGTGGTGCGGAGGCTCAACACTGTCTGCAGGGTGCGTGTAAACAAGACACGTGGTGTGATTAACGTTCCGCTGCACAGTCCAACTGTCAAATCCCGATCATCAACGCTGACCACGGGTCACCTCAGAAGTTGAGGATGAATGAAACAATGGATGGGTTAGCGAGAGACTAATTACTATATATAGTGAAGACTTGACTATCCCAGAGGTCTCGAAGCTGGCCAAACGTCATCTCAGTGTGACGTCAAAAGGAGACAAAGACCAATAAAGACTCTCATATTTTTTAACATTACAGAGAATGTTGCACAACGACACCTTTATCTAACAACTAGATCCGAGCATTGTTTCGCAACGAGTTAGAGTGGAGCCCCGCACTTAATGCGCACTGCGCTGAACAGCTCGACCTCATAACCGTGGGGTCTCCCGTACCACCCCCTGAATTCATAACTATACAATGGTATATGTTTTGCTTTTAATATGAATTCCCGGTGAGCAATATGGGAAACTAATGAAAATATACGAGTCAGTGGACAGACTTCACTTTTTATGAGGATGCGCATTTATGCTTTTATTTTAGAAAAAATAAAAATGCTAATTAGTGAGAGTGGGGATGGAGTAGACTAGCTCCTAGTCTTTGATTTCATTAAAGTATGCTTTTCTCTGTTCTGGTCTCTATCATTTGCTTAATTTCTAGTTGTTAGTTCCTGTGGCTGGTGATAGATGGCGCCAAGGGTGGTCACACCATACGGTGCTAAGGGGACGACGTCATACAGCTCTATGGTCACACCGGTCAGTCAGAAACATGACAACTAGAAAAATCTCACTGCTGGCCAACTGGTGAGCAATTTAAGAACTGAATCAGGGTACACACAGTTGGTAACGTTTTCATGTCAAATATATAGCGATCAAATCTTTTCTTGGCCTAGGACTAGGCTAGGGATGGAGAAGTGATGCGTAACCACGTGGATGATCAGGGATGCTGAGACCCCTAGAGATGAAGCCAGCACCCTGCCAACAACAACAGAGTGGGGACCAGACTCTGGCGAGGGTTCATTAACGCGAACACCTAGTAAGTGGCGAGAGGAAGTGGATTGAGTGATGTGCAACACTGCGCATGAGCGGAGACGCTGATGACGTCAGCGGGGGTCGCCCCAGTGCCGGTCTGTTCACCACGTGCAGCCGCCGCTATGATAAACACACAGCCTGCTGCGTTCTTGAGGGACATGTGTTTAGGTTGGCCAGCAGTCCTGTGCTCACAAGCACATTCTGATTGCACGCATCGCTTCAGATGTTTAGTTAAATGTTAGTAGCTATCTGGCTTCTGCAATAGATAGATAAGACTGTATACAAGTCTGGCACTTCTGGCTTTTCGTTCATCTGGCAGCTATAGCACATACGCATTAAAAACGACTTAGTCGTTTTTAATGCGTATGTGCGCAAAAAGCATCTCTATAAAAAACCCTTCCACGGAAGGTAGAAGTGGAATTACTTTAAGACGATCATTTTATCAATGGTCACATGATAATGATGATGATGAGGAGGAGGAGGAGGAGAAGGGGGGTGGGTAATGCTGAGGATATGCAAATAATAATCATAATTAAGAAAGAGAAGAAAGGTAGAAAAAGAAGAAAGGAGAAGACAAAGGAGAAGGAAGAAAAAGAACAATAATGACGATGATGATGATGACGACGACAACAACAGTGCTCAACGACAACAACAACAACACCCAACATAATAATAATAATAATAATGATAATAATGATAATAATAATAATAATAATAATAATAATAATAATAATAATAATAATAATAATAATAATAATAATAATAATGATGATACTGGGATCATTAGCATGACCATGATGATCATTACCACACATTTCACACCAAACAACTGCAAGCGCTCCCCCCTCTCCCCCTCACACTCCTGACATGGTTTTCAGACAGTTACTTTGCCTGCTTCTCTGTAACATAGCCAATGTTCTTTAGTGACAGCATTCTTTGTTTCGAGCATGTAGAGTTTGTTTGAAACTCGGTGTGTAGGCACTCTTAGGATTGATGTAGGCACTAAGTGGGGCTGGCATGTTTATACGGCTACCACTGATAAGCTTCGCACCCTAGAACCAGGAACGAGAAGATCGTCTGCTGCCTGACAATGTTGGCGATATCGATATTTTCCAATTACTTTTATATATCTCGTGTTTTGTTATGATATATATATATATATATATATATATATATATATATATATATATATATATATATATATATATATATATATATAAATATATATATATATATATATATATATATATATATATATATACATGTATATATATTTTTATATATATATATATATATATATATATATATATATATATATATATATATATATATATATATATATAGATATATATATATATAGATAGATAGATAGATATAGTTTGTTATTGCTTCGTTTTTTTATTACCCAAGATAACTGATGATATTTCCATTTTTACGGGAGTTGTCATCAATGTGTTTAATCAGTTTTCCAGTTATTTCCATATAATATTGACTCTGTTGCATTCGAATAGCACATGCACGATTGTTTCAGTTTCGCCACAGTGCTCAAATAGGTCGTTTTCTTTTATCCCAAATTGCATTAATATTTCATTAGTTATAAGCGTTCTATGCAGAATCTGAAATTGGAATACTAGTAACTTTTTCTAGCGTCTAGTTTGCATTTTGTTGGTAAGCTATATGGGTACTTCCAGTCATTTTCTGTCTCAACGTGCAATTCATTAGTCCATTTTTGTTGACCTTCTGGGATAGAATTGTTATTTCCCATGTGAAACTCTTTGCGAATGGTAGCTGTACCCTTTGTATCCTTTACCAACCTTTCTATGTTTTTAGGTTTGATATAACCTTTTCGCACGTTTTTTGTTGCAGTTTTAATTGTAGTTGGAATATCCCTCCAGAAAACGACATATACCGTCAACATTAATTTTTTACCTGTTTGCAATTATATTTCGTTTATAGTCAGTGGGACACCCATCTCATTATATTAGTCTTTCACATACCTAATCTTGTTTCTGTATAGTATTGTATGCCCAGTCATTTTGTTAGTATCTCTTTATTTTGAAACATTATATTGACCCACTAATGCTCACAACAGCTGAATCAGCTTGGCAATAGTTGGTGAGCAAATTTGGGAACAGATTTAAAAGAGAAATGATAATCAGAGCACTATCAACAACTCTTCCTCAAACATTTTGTAAAACCAATCTGAAATCGAATGATATTGTCATACGTGGTGTAAATGTAGACGACAAATTCCAGAGGTGCAGCTAAGCATTAATGGGTTAATTTTTATCCATTGAGATATAGTCAATTAAGAAAAATACAATTGTATTTGAATTGTAAATTTGGTATGGACGTCTGGCAAGTCTCCACACTCGGATTGGTTAAAGTGACAGATCGCGAGTACTGGTAGACATATAGACGAACGCGCGACTTAGGAACGCATAGGTACAGTGTTTATTATACAACAAGCCCTGCGGGGAGTCTGCTGGCAGTTAAATTGCACTCAGAGAATGGAGTTATATTCAAAGGAAAATATGAAATATTAATGTCACTGATTCTTCAGTGGCAGGACAACCCTAGAAAAAGGATGCGAAACCAATTATCTTAATCATTGGTTAATGCAGGTGGTTAATGTGGGTTAACAATCAAACATAATGTTCTGGACATGTCAAACCTTTCACAGTAGTCACAAAAAGGCCCTACCATCCAGGTTCATGTACTATCTGCCTAATAAAGGCATACTTTGGGCGAATTTCAAATGGTGCAAATGCAAAAATAAAAACAGAACAACTATTGATTTATAAATTTGTACTTAACTGGAAAGTACCCGTCCTGCAGATAGTTACCATGAAATATTTCAAATTGACCAAAAAGATCAGAGCACCTAGATATCTGATTGCAACATCACTCATGATTAATTCTAGTTCTATCTTGGGCGTCTTCGCATCGGTTGAGTTTAGATCCCAGTCAGATTTGAGCGTTCCCGGCATGCTTTGCAGACTAGTGACGTCACTGTCAATATGGGTGCTCGTCATGTCCTCGATGTAGTTCTACCTAGTCCTTTCAGATAAATTTCGCGATTAAACTCAAATATTATCTTTGGCAGCGATATATACGCATATATTGTTCACAGAAGTTTGGAAAATATTCCTTTCGTTTTAATTTTATTGAGATCTTTCACCACAAACGTGCTCGACAATGCACGTCGTAGCAGTCGGGGAAGACAGAGCCGGTGTAACGCAGATGCTAAAACTATGTGACTTGTTTTTCAAAAATTGGATTAAAAAGACTTCATTTCAAAATGAATAATATTGGCCAAACATATAAAGTAAATTTGTTTGTTTGTCAATATTGTCTTTTATATGCCATTATGAAACTAAGTGTAGCTTTATATGAGCTTTGACCTTCCCGCGGATATCTAATACCGCAAAGCATGCCGGGAACGCTGAAATCTGACTGGGATCTAAACTCAACCCTATCTTGTTCGTAATTTCATAACGAGTATTCTCGAGGGTAGGGTGGTGAAGGTATCGCATTCTACACGAACTACGATCTTGCAGTTGGTAGACCCTGCCTGTGCACGTTGAGACCAGAATTTGGAATTTTCATTTTTTGTCAGTTTTTTTCTGCCAAATTGCGGCTAGGGCGTATTGCGGCAGTTGTAACAGGTGGAGGAATTAGAGAAATCCTTTTTCTTTCGTTTGGCAATTCTTTTAATGAAACTACAAGTATTCTCGAGGGTAGGGTAGTGAAGGTACCGCATTCTACACGAACTACGATCTTGCAGTTGGTAGACCCTGCCTGTGCTACCGCTCAGGAACACGTTGCGGCTAGGGCTTATTTCGGCAGCTGTAACAGGTGGAGGAATTAGAGAATTTTTTTTTTTTTTTTTCGTTTGGCAATTCTTTTAATGAAACTACGAGTATTCTCGAGGGTAGAATAGTGAAGGTATCGCATTCTACTCGAACTGCGAACTTGCAGTAATGGTAGACCCTGCCTGTGCTGCCGCTCAGGAACGCGTTGAGACCAGAATTTGGAATTTTCATTTTTTGTCAGTTTTTTCAGCTAAATTGCGGCTAGGGCGTATTTCGGCAGTTGAAACAGGTGGAGGAATTAGAAAAATCTTTTTTTTTTCGTTTGGCAATTCTTTTAATGAAACTACGAGTATACTCGAGGGTAGAATAGTGAAGGGATCGCATTCTACACGAACTGCGATCTTGCAGTTGGTACACCCTGCTTACGCTGCCGCGCAGGAACACGCTAAAACCTAAATTTGGAATTTTCATTTTTGGTAAGTTTTTCTGCCAAGTTGCTGCTAGGGCACATGTAATTAGGTATGGATGATATATAGGGAAACCAAACCCCGGCTTGGTCTTATGTCAAAGGCATCAATCCTTCATGCCCCAGCAGGGACTCAAAATTCGGGACGAGAGACGGCTAGCAGTCATTGGCAATGCCGTGGTCCAGACGGCAGGCCACGGTCAAGGTCATTGGAGGGTATCGGGACGAACCACCAACACACCCTCACTCAAAATTAGCAATACCCTCGCTCTCCCGATCTGATGATGTATCAGAAGGAAGACCAGGGAAGCGCAACAACCATTGGTTGTGCTTACCCTAATATTGCCAATGATGCTACTTATATAGGTAGATTGGAGTACAGTAATGTGCTTAGAGTAGTTGACCTAATTAACTTTTGCAAGTTATTTGATTGAATAAAACTGTTCAACTTTAACTTTATCGAAATTGTAAATAGTTTAGAATATTTCTATTGAAAGAAATATTCATAATTTTGTCACATTACCGAATTAGGTACCTTTTACACCTCTGTGGGTGTATTTGCATCTTGTTTAATCGCCGCTCATGGCTATTAATAGAGCACAGTCCCGCATTTGTCATTCGTCGATCGTGATTGGGTCACATTTTCTAAAATTATTTACTTTGCGTATGTCACGATATAAAACACATTTGAAGTTAGTTAGTGGTATACTATTTTTATCTATCTATTAAAGGGTTGATAACTGTTGTAATGTAATACTTTTGTTGGGAAATGTTAAGAGCTGGTTCTTCATCTC
Source organism: Maea johnstoni (assembly GCA_963942565.1). Taxonomy (NCBI): domain Eukaryota; kingdom Metazoa; phylum Annelida; class Polychaeta; order Spionida; family Magelonidae; genus Maea; species Maea johnstoni. The sequence goes on from OZ012696.1 coordinate 34,484,794, forward strand.
ATTTCAAGCATATCTAAAATGACTGGAGAAGAGTCAGCAGGAACCAGTGACTTCTCCTGAAAATGTGTTTTTAATATAGAGGGTAAATATGACATCCCTGTGTAGTGTACAACAGGAATAACTCCCCCGAGAGAGGGGGAGTTATTCCTGTTGTACACCACACAGGGATGTCATATTTGTTATATTATACCGAACAACATACAAAACACAAAAGGGGAAAAATGACAAACACCAGAAATTTGGGATAAATACTCTTTTGTAAAAAAATTACAAAAAAACAATAACAGGGATGTCCAATTGTTGCATTGACGCATCAGAGTGCAACAGAAGCCCTAAAACGTACAACAGGAGGAAATTTTCAGTTTGACGCAGAGAATTTTCTGAAAACATGAACAAATGAGTCTAATCGATGTTTCGCTTCCTTTTTCAAATAAAATTTGTATCAGAAAACGTTTAAACTCCATTTATTGGTACCACCTCTTAATCAATCTAGGTGCTTATTTATTAGCAAGACGCTGAACCTTATTTGTTTGTTTGTACTTTTACTGTCTTTATTAGTTCGAGCAACTCTAACTGTGGTACCGGCCGTTGTTTAGTAAATGCTGTCTATTGGCCTCATCACAGTTATACTCTAACTTAGAGATCCGAGCATTTATAAAATTGCATCTACGCCAAGAAAACTGGGCGCTCATATCTATAACTTGAAACACCCCCCAAAACCAGTCACTTTCGTACCATACCTTATTTGTTTGTATAATTCTATCTTTATTTGATAAAAATCCGTTGCCTGGTTCCTGTTAGGCACAATTTTTAAGTTGAGGCGGTCAGCCTTGTGGATTTCACGTAGGCGATGGCCGGCGATGGCTGACGTTTAATATGCACGCATGCGCATCGAGCATTGACCTAGTTTCACCGGTAGCGGTGATTATTACGTTAATTCACGGCTGTTGCCGTAAATTAACGGAATAATTCATGAGCTGTTAAGGACAACAGCCTGTCACCAAGGAGTGAGGAAGTCATGACGATTAATCCATGGCCCTTGACCAATCAGAATCAAGAATCTTCACGTGAGGTATAATAAATGGAGTTAACCCATTAATACTCACAGAAGCCAAAAGCGATATTATGCAGGCAAAAGCAAAGTCAGGAAAAAATTTGATGGGGAAATGTCAGTCAGAACATTACCTGCAACTCTCCTTTCAAAGTTTTGTAAAACCATTCTCAATTTCAAAGTTGTTATCCAAAGTATCATAGATCCAGACGACAATTTCTGGAAGAATTTTTAAGTATTATTGCGTTAATGTGAGATTAGGAGTTAACGGGGCTAGAGGCTTAATGAGTTGTTATGACAATTGCCTGCGTCACCCTCGCCATCGCAGACGATTCGAATTATGTAAGATCAGAACCAATAGCCATTACGCAATCTCAAGACAACTTAGTGATCCATCAAGCTGGGTATCACAGACAGTTCTGATGAATTGTTTTGACATGCACCAATTTAACCTATTAATGCTTAAGAGAACTAAGAATGATTTTTCAAAATGTTTGAAGAAGAGTTGTTGGTAATGAATTGATGGTCAATTCTGCTTCACACATGTTCCCAAATATGCTTTTGACTGAAAGATTTCAACAAAATTGTCAGACTGCTGGGCTGTTTTTGGCTGCCTCGAACATTACTGGGTTAAAGCTCCTTATTTGATCACATATAACTTTAAGTAACAATATAACCTAAACAAAAGTTAGTATTGTGTAAATATGCTCTAAACCAGTGGCCAATTACGCTGTCAAGTCACTAGTCCAACTCATTACATAGAGTAAACAATCCATGGTAAGCACTTTCAGTCCATGCTAATGGGCTGTTTTGACAAGTATCAAGTCAAATTACTGACCCAGTTTGTAGAGGAGAGCCTCGGGTTTCTACATTTGTTTAAAAAAACAACCGTATAATTTAAGCGAGTGGAAAGCATCTTTAAATGAGGACTCTCCAAAGTGAAAATTTGATCCTTATGCTGCTGGTGGCCAATTTGGCAAAATGAGGCAAAAGTCTGAAAAATGACTGAAACCCTGACACATTGGTATTCCTCTGACAGTGCTCGGTGAGAGCTATCCAATCAATACCAGCATCACAGGGTTTGGATGGTCAAAAGTCTTTGCGTGTTTGTACTTCGGACGAAAGTAGCCTTATTATTGGAAGGGATAAAGGATGTTTAGTACCATGTGTTAGGGGTTGTTCCCATGGTTAGTTGGTCTAACGCATAACTCTCGACAGGACAGTGCGTTTTAAACTAATTGCTCTGTTATATCGTTTCATTTACTACGTCATTCCATTGTATTTGTTAACCATATCACTGTCCACGTGATGTGGTTTTAAATCATTTTATATTGTGGGAACCACAGATCGAAACCTAAATGATAATGTATATGTATACGTCTATTGAAAGGTCTATTGAACATTGCAGTTACCAAAACAATTTCACAAACGTTCTGATCCTTGCTACCTTTGATACTAACCAATGTTTGAAGAAAAAGAAAGCGAACTATATTCATTAGAACTAGACTTATAACTTTCATTTAAATATTTTCCCAAGAAGAGTATAGTTTAAATTTGAAAATAATCTTTTGAAATTTTTATTCTTTCGCACAGGTGGTATCTTTCAAGAGGAACGCTGAAGAGGATAAGTAGATTTTTCACTCCACACTCAGAATTATAGTTACATGATTGAAATAGGACGTAAACGTTTCGTTTTACATTAAACCTGTGTATGTGTTGGTTTACCCTTTTGCCGATGCTTCCATCAAAAACGCACGAGTCTTACAAAAAACTACCAAAAAACACCAACAGACACTGCCCTAAACAAATAGCTAACAAGTCGTGGCGGAATAACAAGACATGAAAACATTCCGGTGTGTAAGTTTCAATAGACTCACAGCCAGTCAAGTGGCGAAACCTCGTCGGTCGCTCTGAGCTTTGAGCTTATAGAAGTCTCGTCCAAAACTCGCGAGAGCGGGAAGAGTGGGTCTAGAAACGTTTTTCTTGTCAGTGTTCTGTTCACTGTCAAGCTAAACAGCTGACTTGATTTGCAAGTAGAAAAACGACCTGACTCACATTTTATTGTAGAGTTATTGCGCTAAGCGTTGAACACCTGTTCCACTACGTATGTTATCATTCATACTGACTAGCTTACAACATACCACCTGCAAACATCGAAGTTTACCCCACAATTTTAGGGGGTTTGGGGGAGGGGGGGGGGGGGGGGGGGGGTCGTAGAAAGGGAAAAAGAAGGGTTAATCATAATGTTGTAATGAAACCATTACCATAAGCGTTTGGACCAGTTAAACTATATAGTTTATCCCTCAGACTGTCTTTCAATTGGCTAATCTGCAGAATAATTATTAGTAATCCATCCAGGCTTATGAGTTACTCAGGGCATTCTTATAAGGATCTATGCCACTGATGACAATCCATTAATTGAGAATGATATTACAAAATATATGGAGGAGAGTTTGCTGGAATTGTCTTGATTTTACATTTATCCTTGAATCACTTTCTCTGCTATGTTTTTACCTAAAGATTTCAATAAAATTGTCAGACTGCTTTTGGCCACTATGGTGGGTATTCCTCTTTTTATGGATTTATCACTTTGTTTTTAATGTTATTAGTGATATTGTATGATTTTGTAATTATCTCAGTTACAGTAAATACATATTAATATATATATATATATATATACATTAGGAAATGTTAACCTACTACTACTACTACTACTACTACTACTACTACTACTACTACTACTATTATCATTAATACTACTACTACTACTACTACTACTACTACTACTACTACTACTACTACTACTACTACTTCTACTTAATAGTGACAGTGCCTTGCTTTTTAACCACTTTGATATCGATGCTGTGCGTTTCTTCCAACAGTTTTCTGAAAGAGCCTTAAGAAAAAAATTGTCCTTAGCATCCGGGCCATTTCACGTCAGTCATTTCTACTTCTCCTGCCAAATAAAACTTCTTATCTCCTCTCTTCAAATTAGCTCCAACATCACTCGCTTCTTTTTTGCGTATCACTCGCGTATCTTCGATCTTACTGCGTTCCTGGTGCGTGTGTAAGGAAGGCTTCTAGGGTACTCCCAAGAATTAAATTTCACTTTTGCCAACTTCAACTCATTCCCCCTCCCTATCTCGCATACCGAGAGCCTAGACCTGCGAATTCCCGCAGGATTCTTCTGCCAGAGAATAACATCATTCGATACGCTCATTTCTGGGAGCATACCACCCGCGGAGACCGAAATTACCACTGAAATACTGACGCTCCTGTATGTCGATATCTCCAGGTTGGAAATACCGTCCTAATGGCGTCAATGATCTTCCGAATGCGTTAGAAAATGAAAATGATTAATATCATAACGATATATATATACATATATATATATATATATATATATATATATATATATATATATATATATATATATATATATATATATATATATATATATATATATATATATATATATACATATGTATACATATGTATATATATATATATATATATATATATATATATATATATATATATATATATATATATATATATATATATATATATATATATATATATATATATATATATATATGTGTGTGTATATATATGTGTGTGTATATATATATATATATATATATATATATATATATATATATATATATATATATATATATACTAGTATATATATATATATATATATATATATATATATATATATATATATATATATATATATATATATATATATATATATATATATATATCAGCTCGAGTCTTTATGTTTGTTGTACTGGAGTGTAATGTGATCCTAACAATGTTTGTCACCACGTACATTGATAGGAGCCCAATATTAATCCTGCATTGGGATATATACGTTAAAAAACCTTGCAATGTTCCTCTAGCTTAAATTAAGTGTTTTCTATTGATCCGAATCAATTTCCCTAGTGTAAATGCCGCGTAAATACGAGGAGAGACAGTGTCTCATGGCGCATCTTTGCCAATCTTCACTTGCCCTAGCAATTGGGTTTTGCAAGCACTCAGTAATTCCCTCTGACAGCAGGTAGCCAGTGATAGGAAGCAGGGATTGCTTACCGGAGCAGTCACGGGGGCTGCCATCGCTGGGGTAATTGGTTATTTGGTCGGTGTTTTGAGAGTACACATTGGCAAACGGGAGAGGGGCTTCGAACTTCACTCACAAATGTAGTGAACTTATAGCCTGACACATAGGGAAATAAATTAATAACAGAATAATTGTACAATGAATTGGGGTTGGTTTTGGTTTTATGTCGCTTTTAACAGCTAAGGTCCCATCGGAACGAGATCAAAATCTGGAACGGGGATGAAATTTCATCCTCTTTCTGAAAGATCCTGAGGTGTCTTCCAGTTACCGAGACACCATGGACAGCCCTGCAAAGTGCCGTACATTTGTATAGCAACCAGGCCAACCCACCAATTGAGACAATACAAAACAGAGTGTGGAAATAAGGCTCTGATGGAATGTATTGCTGTATGGCATGAGAGATATCTGTTCAAAATTAAACTGCAAAAATAACACTGGATACACAGTATGATCATAGCTATAAAATTACAACTACACCAATCCATGCGCGGGGTTATACTTGGCAGGTATTGTCTGGATTTACTGCACTTTTTTAAAATAACTTTAGAATAAAGCATGAACTCACAAGCATGTGAAGTGACGCAATATGTTAGCGTTTGATTAAAATTGTCCCTTCAAAGACTTCTAAGATTTTGATTTAATAAGAAAAAACAAGATATAACAAAATAGTTGCTTTTTATATGGCTCGCCAGTCCTAAATTCGTTAAATATACTTCATTTTAGGACACCATAGTCTTAAATGGGTTAGGCATACTTCATTCGAGGACGCACGGTCATAAATGGGTAAAGCATACTTCACCTAAGGACACTGCAGTCCTAAATGGGTTAGTCATACCTAAAAACCAATGATTCACTTGCTTTGTAGTACTGGTAAGAAACTAAGCCTCCCCCTGACATTTCCTCTTCCCAGAGTGCTATCTCTTTCTCTGCAGACAAAGTGGGTTCGATTCAACTCCTAACGAGGTCTACCGTTAAGGCGAAAATAATTTGTAGATCGTGTGTCGTTCAGGTTGTGTTGTCGGCCCCATCCCCGAGTATAGAGTTGCGCGAGCTATTTGTTTTTTTAAATACGCTTCGAGTGCTCGCGGAAAAAGAAACAGTTTCATTTCGCCTGTAAAAACAGTTTGAATATTTTACATAACAAGGATTCTCTAAAGGAGCGTGAAGACGAGTGTTTACAATACACGACATTCTCCGTGTAGGTCAAATTCCACGAACGTGGTGTGAAGATGGACTCAAGCGGAAAAACACACACACACATACATATATACATACAATATTTCATACATACATACACACATACATTCATGTATACATACATACATACATACATACCTACACAAATACATGATACGTACACGCATTTATTCATATATACATACATACATACATACATACATACATACATACACACATACATACATACATACATACATACATACATACATACATACATACATACATACATACATACATACATACATACATAGGAAACTGTAGTTTGGATTGCGTTCAATGATTTACTCTAAATATTTTAGGAAAAATGTTCTGGTCACAAAGTTCACAGAAATAGCCAGGCATACATGTGAAGATGGGTTAACCCAGTAATGCTCCCAACGGCGATAAGGAGCTTGAAAAAAAAATTGGTGAAAGCTCACAGGCAAAAGCAGAGTTGGAAAAATATTTGAAGAAGAAATGTTAATCAGAACGTTACCAACAACTCTCCTTCAAATATTTTATAAAATCACTCTTAGTTTATAAGTTATTGTCAAAACTATCAAAGAAGCAGCCGACAGTTTTAAGAGTTACTCTTACGCACTAGTGGGTTAAGGGAGCTCTCCGGGGCCAGACGGTTGGGTTTTCTACAGATGGGGGCAATAAGAGGGATGAGTTTCGCACTATCGGAGCAAAATAGCAGCAGCTGCCATAAAGTAGATAGCGAGAGAACCCCAGCGCTGACGGCGGCTCACAAAACTTATCTCGCACTGGTGCTGCGAGGAAAAACGCGAACAATTCATGCTTAGAAATCTTCTTGACACGGATCTATGGTACCTTAGGAAATGGCTAAGGCATGAGGAATAAATTGAAACAAATATTTGAGGTAAAGTTGTTAAATACTTTCTGATTAACATTTCTCCTCCGGAAACTTCATGAAAACTGCTTTTGTTGGAGATATATCACCAAAATAGTAAGGTGGTTTTGGGCACTACAGGCATAACTAGGTTAAAGTGGGACACATTCCATTCCTGCTGGCGGGGTTGCCCTTAAAGCCAAGTGGTCTAGGGTATTTTGAGCTACACTTGGTATATTATGCTGTTAACGTACCGACACATACCTCCATAGCCAAGTGGTCTAGGCTATTGCCCTTCACTTGGTATATTATGCTGTTAACGTACCCAGACATACCCCCATAGCCAAGTGGTCTAGGGTATTGCCCTTCACTTGGTATATCATGCTGTTAACGTACCCAGACATACCCCCATAGCCAAGTGGTCTAGGCTATTGCCCTTCACTTGGTATATTATGCTGTTAACGTACCCAGACTTACCCCCATAGCCAAGTGGTCTAGGCTATTGCCCTTCACTTGGTATATTATGCTGTTAACGTACCAAGACATACCCCCATAGCCAATTGGTCTAGGGTATTGCCCTTCACTTGGTATATTATGCTGTTAACGTACCCAGACATACCACCATAGCCAATTGGTCTAGGGTATTACCCTTCACTTGGTATATTATGCTGTTAACGTACCCAGACATACCCCCATAGCCAATTGGTCTAGGGTATTGCCCTTCACTTGGTATATTATGCTGTTAACGTACCCAGACATACCCCCATAGCCAATTGGTCTAGGCTATTGCCCTTCACTTGGTATATTATGCTGTTAACGTACCCAGACATACCCCCATAGCCAATTGGTCTAGGGTATTGCCCTTCACTTGGTATATTATGCTGTTAACGTACTCAGACTTACCCCCATAGCCAAGTGGTCTAGGGTATTGCCCTTCACTTGGTATATTATGCTGTTAAGGTACCCAGACATACCCCCTAGCCAAGTGGACTAGGGTATTGCGCTACACTTGGTATATTATGCTGTTAAGGTACCCAGACATACCCCCTAGCCAAGTGGACTAGGGTATTGCGCTACAGTTGGTATATTATGCTGTTAACGTACCCAGACATACCCTCATAGCCATTTGGTCTAGGGTATTGCCCTTCACTTGGTATATTATGCTGTTAACGTACCCAGATATACCCCCATAGCCAAGTGGTCTATGGTATTTTGCGCTACACTTGGTATATCATGCTGTTAACGTACCCAGACATACCCCCATAGCCAAGTGGTCTATGGTATTTTGCGCTACACTTGGTATATCATGCTGTTAACGTACCCAGATATACCCCCATAGCCAAGTGGTCTATGGTATTTTGAGCTACACTTGGTATATTATGCTGTTAACGTACCCAGACATAAACGTACCCAGACATACCCCAATAGCCAAGTGGTCTAGGGTATTGCCCTTCACTTGGTATATTATGCTGTTAACGTACCCAGACTTACCCCCATAGCCAAGTGGTCTAGGGTATTGCCCTTCACTTGGTATATTAGGCTGTTAACGTACCCAGATATACCCCCATAGCCAAGTGGTCTATGGTATTTTGAGCTACACTTGGTATATTATGCTGTTAACGTACCCCAGACATACCCCAATAGCCAAGTGGTCTAGGGTATTGCCCTTCACTTGGTATATTATGCTGTTAACGTACCCAGACATACCCCCATAGCAAAGTGGTCTAGGCTATTGCCCTTTACTTGGTATATTATGATGTTAAGGTACCCAGACATACCCCCATAGCCAATTGGTCTAGGGTATTGCCCTTCACTTGGTATATTATGCTGTTAACGTACCCAGACATACCCCCATAGCCAATTGGTCTAGGGTATTGCCCTTCACTTGGTATATTATGCTTGTTAACGTACCCAGACATACCCCCCATAGCAAAGGGGTCTAGGGTATTGCCCTTCACTTGGTATATTATGCTGTTAACGTACCCAGACATACCCCATAGCAAAGGGGTCTAGGGTATTGCCATTCACTTGGTATGTTTATGCTGTTAACGTACCCAGACATACCCCCATAGCCAATTGGTCTAGGGTATTGGGCTTTATTCCATGAGTGTATGTTACACTGTTGACGTACTCAGACATTGGGTACTGCCCCCATAGCCTAGGGCGACATTGACTATAAATTGATTTTTAACCCCAAGCATAGTTCTGATACCCTCCTAAAGATATCTCCCCTTTCCTGTATAGTAACCTAATCCTGGTAGCTAGGGGATGTACACGCACAAATCTAATG